>BPTQ01000001.1:198334524-198432688 GCA_019973895.1 Chrysanthemum seticuspe | reverse complement strand
CCCACACACTAGGGTGGTAGAAAGTAGAAAGAAGAATCTAAACTATCAAGTTTTGTCACACAAGCTAGCCACTTGTGAATGGCTAACCGTAACAAACTTCAAACAGCTCAGAATTATGGGTGACAACCCATATGGCATGCTACTGTTTTTGATTCCCGAGTCGCTAGCTTGACTCGACCCCGAATTCATTTGTTCATGGGGAAAGTAACGTGGAAAACCAATCTCGATCGGACTTTCGTTCACAATGTTGATAAACATATGAACATCAGAAAGTTCCACACCGACGAGATACAACCTCGGTATTGTTAATAGTAGAAACTATAAGGGATGATACCGGGGTCAAAGATGGTGTCCTCATTCCCGAAAGAGAAAAGGGAAAGAGCAACCACACCATCTGTGAAGAATGGAATAAAGACGTACATGAGAATGCAAGTCCATTCCGCAGCAGAGAGAAGCAAATCACCAGTTTTGACATCTTTAAGCTTAAACTTGAAGCTTAGATGGTGATTGTCAAGAAGATGTCCGGGAGGGAGGGTGGGAAACGGTTCTTCAATCAACAGACTTTCTAGAAAAAGGATGTCTCCCTCCGGATCAAAGTAAGTGTTATCAATTCCTGTTGGAATTGACTCATCACTAAGAAATGCATCGACTTCATTCCAAAAGTTGTCATCTTCCTCATCAGGGGTGAGGGAAGGGATGGAAGAGTCGGGAATAAGAATAGAGGATGATGGATCATTTTTGAGCAATTCATCAATGGGAAGAATGTCTCCCATTGGATCACAAACATCATCATCCAACTCAGATGAAACTGAAGAGAGTTTGGATACAGACTTAACAAACTCGATGCGACAAACTGATTCCGGAGGTGGGACAAGTGGTGTGCTCTTAGAGCTAGCAATTTCCACCACTTCCGATGAAGTCTCCGGTTCTAGATCATCATCATCATCAAGAACACTCTTGACTTCCCTAGTACAGCTTTCAAACCATTTGTTTGAACCAGGGGTAATTTTCAAAGCTTTAAGCTCAGCACGTTTTTGAAAACTCCTCTTAACCGTGAAATTTGAGAGTGTTGCATTGAATCTTTCAGATCTTTGATCAATTGTGGCAACACTCTGTTTGTACAGAGGTTTGGAGTTCTGGTTGATATTTAACGTGAGCTCTTCGTTGTCAACTCGAATGGTCAACTCTTCAGCAAACACATCAATCAGAGCACGACTCGTTCTTAAGAAAGCTCTCCCTAAGATGAGGGGAACTCTAGGATCTGCATCGAAGTCTACTACAACAAAGTCAGTAGGAAAGTAAAACTTTCCCACTTTCATCACGACATCCTCGGCTATCCCAAGTGGACGAGTTATGGTACGGTCCGCTAGCTCGAGTGTCATACGAGTGGATGAAAGTTTAGGAAGGGACAGTTTCTTCCATACTGAGAGTGGCATGAGGTTAATGCTAGCGCCAAGATCGGCCAAGGCGGAGCATTGAAACATCCCCAAGAAATCACACGGGATTAAAAACCGGCCAGGGTCTTCAAGCTTTTCGGGAAGCTTATTAAGAATGGCCGCTGAGCATTGCTCATTTAGAGGGGTTTTCGCCATCTCAGACAACTTATCTTTGTTGCTCAGTAAGCCTTTAAGCGTGGATGCAAATTTAGGCATTAGAATGAGAGCATCAACGAAGATTATATCAAAGTGAAGCTCATTGAAGATTTGGAAAAATTTTTCCATTTGCTCTTTGTTTTTGTCTTTGAGCTTCTCATCATTCATTCTTGATGGGTAAGGAAGCTGACTAGACTTTTGAGGCGGGATGGAAGTCATTTCTGGCTCAGGATTTTTCTTCGGAACTTCGGGTTCCGGACTTAAAGGTTGGACTACCGAAGGTGGGACGTGTGCGGTACTTCGTGGGCTTGAATAATGCACCTTGTCCGTTGTATCCTTGGTAACTTGACTCATTGCCACAGGAGGAGGGGGCATAGGAGTCGACGGTCCATTGTGCGTCTTACCACTACGAGTGGTGACGGCTTTCAACTCGGCATTGGGATTAGGAATAGTATTGCCTGGGAGTCCTCCAGAAGATGATGAAGCTTTGTTCATATTCATGTTCATGAAACTGCTCATCATATTCTTTAACTCATTTGTCTGCCGAGACATTGTGGTATCAATTTCCTTTTTAAGCTCAACTCTCATGTTATTGATCTGAGTTTGCATTGATCGTATGTTTGACTCAGTCATTTTCATGAAGTCATTTGGCAATGGAGCTTGAGGAGGTTGTTGATAACTTTGATGATTTGGAGCTTGATATGGTTGAGGTTGGTTGAAATTGTTCCGGTTCTGATTGAAATTTTGAGAGTTATTGAAGTTTTGTCCTTGATTCGGAACAAAGCGATTTTGATTGCCATGGTTTTGCACAGGAGGAAAACCAGGTGGTGTCATACCGCTAGGTGCACGGTAGTGAGGATCAGCCTGTGGTCGGTATTGATTGTGGTTCACCGAAGCCACGGGAGCTTGGTAAAAGGAAGCATCGGTTGCTTGACAATCATAATACGCATGTGGACCACTACAAGTTTCACACACCTTGTTTACGGCTTTGACTGGTTCAGGCTTATGAATTTCGCTTTTGATTTCCTTAACATCCTTAATCATACAACTGATAGCATCCGTTAGAGCAGCTATCGGAGCCGCTAACTCAGAAGAGTTACTGGATGAAGAAGAAGAAGGAGGGTTAGGAGTATTGACTTTGTTGCGAGAAATAGGAACTTTTGATTTTTGCTCGCAAATCTCAATCACATCTTTAGGTCTACGATTCAAGATATTGCCGCCTGCGGCTGCATTCAAGGAATCTTGATCGTTACCGTTCAACCCATTGTAAAAGATATTGACTTGTTGAAGCTCCGTGAATTCATGATGGGGGCATTTCCTGAGGAGATCTTTGAATCTCTCCCATGCCTCTCCAAAGTTTTCATCGAAATTTTGACGAAATCCAGAAATTTCATTTTTAAGATTAGTCGTCTTTGATGGAGGGAAGAAATAATTCACAAACTTTTGAACAAGATCCTCCCAAGTTTCGATAAATCGAGGGGGTTCTTTTTCCAGCCAAATCCGGGCTGTCCCCTCAAGAGAGAATGGAAAAAGCATCAACTTGATGACTTTTTGTGGAACATCCTTGAAATTGATAGTTGAAGTCAACTTGTTAAACCAACGGATGTGTGCATACGGGTCTTCTCGATCAAACCCGTGGAATTGATTTGTTGACACAAGTTGGATCAAATGTGTCTTCAATTCAAAGTGATCATAGTTGATTACTGGTAGAATGATGGCATCTCCATAACCCTCGGTGGGTGCTTGGAGCATTTCCGCCATAGTACGTTCGTCTGCCATATTGTTGCTTGAAATAGTACGAATCTCGGGTTCGACTATTTGGGCAGCACGTCTACGAGAACGTCTTCTTGGAATTTCTGCTAGATCACGCAAAGGACTCAATGATCTAGAAGAACGAGTGCGCATGCACTAGAGTTAACTCTAAGGGATCTCAGAGTTAAGAAGAGGAATGGAATTATAAAGACGTTTATAAAAATGGGGTGTGAGAAGAATCTTTATGGGTTTTCTGGTTCTGAAACGGAGATATCACAACAAAATCAATTAACACAAGATCGAGGCAAAACAACAGTGAACTTAACCAATAATCACAATATGAATGGCTTCTTTGAAAAAGGTACACCAATCACAAGGACACAAAGGCAAGTTTTAAATCTTTAGTTCGGGAACTTATTATGGGCGCACCCCCAGTTAGGTAGTGCACTGCCTTGGTTTGCGGTGGTAATCTTTTAAGTTGTTATTCTTAAAGAAAACGACGAATCTTTTTGTATTTTTTTTTATATTTGATACATATATAGAAACAAAAGAAAAATATTTTTGTGTTTTATACGTTTTTAGCTGTTTTTGGGTTTTTGGATTTTTTATAAGAAGATATGGATATATATATATATATATATATATATATATATATATATATATATATATATATATATATATATATATATATATATGATAGATGGATGATATAAACAAAGAGTGAGTATTCAAACAACTAATCTGCTAAACGTAAGACAATTAGCACAGCTCCCCGGCAGCGGCGCCAAAAATTTGATTGCGTGCCAAACAGTCAAGCTAAATCACTCAAGCCTGCCACTTGTGAATGGCAGACCGTAATCAGCTTAAAACTGCTTAAGCACGAATGCAATGAAGATCTGAGGAGTATAGGATTTCCCCGGGTCGTTATGTCCCAGCGAGCTACGCAATGAATTATCAAACGTATAGTGATCGAGGAATTTGAACGAAAAAAGGATTCTGATAAGATTATAACTACAGAAAAAGCCAACAAATTACAACGGCTTAAATGCAAATTAAAGGAAATTAAAAAGATAAAATCTATTAAATAAACGCTATCACTATTTGTAAAATGATGTTTTTGTTTTTAAGTTTTTATAAAACTGAATTAAAATCTACGTGACGTACAAATAAAAACGTGAAACTTACACAATATTAACCCTAAAAATATGAAAATGATATTTTTACAATCCTAATGATAAAATAAAATTTATAGAAAAATAAAATTATTTTTATCACTATTTATCTAATTATTATTAATTAAAAACTATTTTTAACTATTAAATAATAGCCTAAAATACAAGAAAATAGGAAATAAAGCTAGAAAAATAAAATTAAGACTTAGAAAAATCTAAAATATCAAAAGAGAATTTTCAAAACTATTTTTGTATTTTTCTGATTATTTTTCTATTTTTTATGAATTTTAAACTATTAAAAACTACTTAAATTACTAAAAATTACAAAATAAACTATAAAAAATCTGGAAAATTACTTTTTTTACTTTTTATATTTATCTAAACCTAAGAAAAATGAAAACTTATTTTTTTGAACCTTTTCTGAATTTTTTGTATTAAAAGCTAATTAAAAATGCTTAAAAACTACTTTAAATTAAGAAAAATAGCAAATCAACTTAGAAAAATCTGAAAATTTCAGGAAAACTCTAAAATAATATTAGGAAGCTAGGAAAATTGGAAAAACAGATGGTTATGTGGATGAATTAGGAACTGATGTGCAAGTGCTTATTATTAAGCACTCCAAATAAGTCAAATGAGCAAAATAAGCCACCAACAGATTACAGAAGTTCTAAACTGCTAAAATAACTAAAATGCAACAAATCCTAACTGTTTTTAACCACTGGATCACAAGCTACAAAGATTTGATGTATTTGAGTGTAAGCACAAAAACAGTTTTAAGGATCTACTTGTAGCTTAAAAATAAGATACCTAATAAGCTATAAACTGGAAAACCAAAGTGGGAACCTGTACTAGACCTGGTTGGGACCTTGTAAACCAAATTTGAGCCAAAGTTGAGCTCAGATGAGCTTGGTGCAAGTGCTGCAAGAACTGCACAAGTCCTGTGCAGCTCAATGCAGTGTGCACAGGGCAAATGCAACCATCTTGACAAGCACTTTTGACCCTTATAAAAATTTCACAAAATTATTCAAAAATGCTAATAATGAAATAGACCAAGAGGAGATTTTAAAACAACAAGTTTCACTAAGTTTGGCTAAAAAATGAACCAATAAAAAATCACTCTCAGTTGGCTCAAAACAAGTTTTTCAGTTTTTGACTTTTGATGAAAAAAATGAAATCTTGACTTTTTTGAGTTTTGAACTTGATTTGTAGACTGATATTGATGTTAATGATTGAAATGAGACTAAAGCAACCTTTATCTATGTCTTTTGAACACAAAACAAATGATTTGCTTTTCAAAATTCCAACAGTGAGCAACTTAAGACAAATTTGATTAAGATTTGACTTTCAGTGTTAGCAAGCTCAAAACCAAGACAGATATGTATTCAAATGAGTCAAACAAGCATGAACAAACATAATTCTACCACTGCACAACCTTGAACACAGATAAAAGTCCAATTCCAAACACACCTTTATTACAACTGTTTTGTAATCAATACTAAGATGAACACTTAAATAGCTAAAATAAATGATCAAACTAAGTTAATATATTCTAAATACAGCTACTTAAACTGGTTTGATGCTTATTATAACTACAAATACAGATTAAGCAAAACAACTTGAAACAAACTTACAAAGTGTCTTTAGCCACTATGGCTTGAATCAATGAACCAAAGTACCACTAACCTATCCAAACCCCTACCCTAGCTCAATATCAACCCAATTCCATGGCTGCTTCACCCATTGACCAAATCTGCATCATATTTTCCCCCGTTTGACTTTTATTGACCAAGATACAAAATGGTTTGAAACTTGATTTTAAGCTTATAAAAAGCTATAAAAAGCTTGTATAAGCTTATATAAACTTGAAAAGAAGCTATATGAAGCTTGAAGTTATGAGATGTAAACTTAAATTTTCAACAGTGAGCACATAAAGATAAAACTAAATGAAACTTGGAATTAATGATTAAGACTTGAATAAACTGAAAATGTAACTTGAGTTTAATACTTAGGAACCAAATATTACAACTTTTGGATGAAACTAAGACAGTAGTAATAAAAACGACATAGGAGAAATTTAAAACTAAAAATCTACTACTTGGCTTGCTTCTCTTTCCTTCTCTTTATACCCAAACTCCTTGTCTCTCTCTTCTGAATAGTTCCCACCATTTTCTTGACCATTAGATTGATAAAACTGATCTTGGCCCTTGAATCTGTTTTGGCGCCAAAATTGGTGTTTGAAAAATGGGGTTGAGTGAGGAGGGGGGAGGTGCATTAATTGCATATTGGATGTTAGTTGTAGGTGGGGGGACATGGTTGAGTGGAAGAGAGGAGGGGGGATGGGATATTGCTTAGTTGCAGAGAAGCAGTTGGGAGGGTAGACTTTTGGCGCCAATGGTTTGTTTGACCAAGTGGTTTGACCGGGCAGTATTAATAATCAAAGGGTTCAAAATTCATTATGACAGCGGGTCCAAGGTTAGGCAGGGTCCAAAATGGGGTTTAAAGGGTTTAATATTAGAGGGACCTTAGGTGTAAAATCTGAAAATCAAGGGACCATTGCTGCCATTTCTGCCAAGTTGTTCCAAGGACTAAAAGTGACAATCTCAAAAAGTACAAGGACTAAACTTGCCATTTTCCAATTTCTAGGGGCCATTTTTGACATTTTTCAAACTTGAGGGACCAAAGTTGTAGTTTTGCAAATTTTATATTTCAAGGGTTTGTTTTGACAACTTTTGAATCCCATGGACCTTAAATGACAATTTTCTTTATTTTGATATACCAGGGACTGTTTTTGACAACTTTTGAAACTTGGGGTACTAAAACTGCCAATTTTGCAAACTTGATACGTTTTTCATCTGATTTTGATCTTTTTGCATTTAAAACACTGATTTGTGATATTTTCATTATTTTGATGCATTTTTGAGTGTTTTCAGATGATTTTGCAGTTTAGATTGTACAAAAATGATGAGTATTTAGACACTCATCAAACATGTGAAAAATCTATCAACAGATATTATTAGTTGTTTAGTAGGTTATAGCTTGCTTAGTTTGAATAACTAATTGTTGATTTTGATTATATTTGCTGATGATATTGATTTGAGTTTTGTATATAAATAATTTGATTTAGTTAATAAATTATATTTTTCACATGTGAAAATTCTATAAACACCTAATTTTTTAATCTATTTTATGATTATGTAGGTGTCAACTAATATGTCAGATGGGACGACGGAATGTTCATGCATGAACTTTGCAAGATTTGGATTCTTGTGCAGGCATGTATTTTGTGTAATGAAAGGAAAAGGAATTGAAGTTATTCCTGATAAATACATATTACGGCGATGGAAGAGAGACATATTGCCACCAGATATTCGTAAAAAGAAACATTTGTGGGGTTCAGATGCTGAAAAAATTATGGATCTTTCAACTACAGCTTATTCTTCAGTAGACTATTGCCTTAATATATTGGCAAAAGATTTACCAAAGCTGACTGAATATGTGGAAAAAATTAAAATTCTGAAGAGTGAAGTTGAAGAAGCAAATCCAAATGCTAAACCTTGACTAAGAAGGAAATGTTTAACATTCAGCTTGGTGTAGAAAAGCCAGCAACCAATGATGTTCAGAATCCAACAAAATGTAAAAACAAAGGAGATCCTCCAGCTGGACAAAGAATGAAGGGTAATTTGGAGAAAGTAAGAGAATATATGAAGAAGAGGAGAAGATATTGTAGAAAATGTCAAAAGATGAGAAGACATGACAGTAGGAACTGCAAAAGAAAAGAGAATGAAGTTGTGACAGATAGTGATTCAACAGTGCACAGTGATTGATAATAAAAAATGATTTGCAGATTACACGACATTAGGAAATGGATATGTTAGTACATTTTTTTACATTTTTAATATGATACTTTGAAGATACTGTGTCAATGTATAGATTTGAGAATTAATAAAGATATTATTTGAGGCAATTACTATTACTCTATATTTATTTTCACTTGTGAAAAGCAAAATTAATGTTTTCAAAAACAACAATGATTCCACCAAAAAGGACTAGCTCAATGTAAAGTGAGTAGTTAGTTGCTAAAGGCTTATCAAATCTACTCCTTCTTCTGCTGGGTACAATTCATGTTGCTGCTGGTGTATTTTCGTTGCTGCTGCCATATAGAAACTTGAAGTTAAGCACGTCAAATTCATGTTTAAATAGTACATTGTTGCTAATGTAGTAGTTTTTGTTTCTGCTGTTATTGGAGACAGGTAAATAATTCTTGCTGGTATAGTAGTTATACGGTTTTACATATTTTCTTCTGATGTACTAGTTTTGGTTTCTGATGTCTGGTATATAAGTCCTGCTGGTATAGTAGTTATATCGTTTCTGCTGTTAATGCAGACTGGTTTTTGCTATGTGTTATATAGTAGGTATACGGTTTTACATATGCATTTACTGGTCTTCTTTGGTATAATTTTATTTCAAACAATAAATTTACTATAACTTTAAAAAAAATAACAATAAAAAATAACATGCAACATTAAATTTTATTTCAAACAATAAATTTACTATAACTTTAAAAAAAATAATAATAAAAAATAACATGCAACATTAAATTTTTAAAAAGTTAAAACAATAAACATATTGTCAAACAAATGTCAACAACAATAATAATAACATCTAAAGCATGATGAAACCTTGAACAATCTGTTTAAGTTCAAATAATCTAACTTTCAAAACTTTTTGAACCCAGAAATCTAATTTTTAGAGCAACTCAACAACCTAATCTTTTTCCTCTATTTTCAACGGCTGCTTCAATAAGTTGTTTCCTTACTGATTTTTCAATTGTAGAATACTTTGCAACTTCTTTAAGAAAATTATTCCTGCATTTATTATTATCTGCCAAAATTATCCTTGCAGCAAACTTTGATCTGTTAAAAAGGAAATAGCAATAGTTAAAATCAATAAACATTTCACATGTGAAAAATTAAAACAATAATTAAAAAAGTGAAAATATCATTAAAAAAGCTGTATGAACACTTTTTAATTTTATAAAAAATAAAAATATCATTCAATCATTTTTTATTACGTACGAACTGACTAACCTGAGCATGTGAAGTTGCTTGGTCTGTTCCTTACTTTCTTTAAAAAGACTGTATTCCCATTTACTCTCAGATTCTCCGAAATACATATTCATATGCGACATCAAAAAAACTCCATCATCAAAAAAATTATCCACAGTTCTCCACTTCATTTTAAGTCTTTCAGCAGTAACTTTTTGAAATGAAAATCCAATATTTGGTGTATTGTATATGCTGTGAAATTTTTCAAACATTTTTATCTGCAAAATAAAAAATAAATAAAATAAACATAATTTTTTAAAAAATATAAGAAAAAAAAAATTATACATATTTAAATTTTTTCTCACCAAAAGTTCTGGAACTGAACAATATCTGCTCTCATTTTCTTCATCCACCATTGAATTGTCGATAATTACAACTTTTCGTTTCTTTATATCAAAGCAAATCAAAAAGAAGTGGTCTACACAGCATATAGGAAAGAATATCTGATTCAAAAAAAAAAAAATATATATATATATATATATATCAATTAAAAATACATATAATATTAGAAAATGCATATTTAATAAAAACTAATAGAAAATTAAATAGCCATTACCAGATTGAAGTTTTCAGCTGCTAAAGTCCTTTTTACTTGGTAATCAGTCCTAAGAACAGTATCTTCAAAAAACTTATACTTCTCAAAATATGATGTAGAAATATCAACTATTCACTTCGTCTGAATAACAAATTAAAGATAATACTCAATAATTCCACTTTATAGATAAGACTGAACAACAATATTCTCATAATTAGTCTTTTAAAAAAAACAAAAATCATTAATATTTTATTTCTTTCACAAGTGAAAGAAAAATCAACACTTAAATCAACAATGAAAAATATTGATTTATGCAACTAACTCATAACTAGATAATTTTCTTCACAAGTGAAAATATTTATTCTAAACTTAAATAATCAGCTATAAATCAACACTGATAACAAATAATCAAAACTGATATACAAATATTCTCATAAACTATGATTTACACAACTAACTCATTCTTAGATGATTTTCTTCACAAGTGAAAATATTGTTTCTAAACTTAAAAAATCACCTCTAAATCAACACTAAATAACAAATAATCAAAACTGAGGTACAAATATTCTCATAATCTATGATTTTCACAACTAACTCATTCCTATATTATTTTCTGCACAAGTGAAAATATTAAATATTGTTTCTAAACTTAAAAAATCACCTCTAAATCAACACTAAATAACAAATAATCAAAACTGAGGTACAAATATTCTCATAATCTATGATTTTCACAACTAACTCATTCCTATATTATTTTCTGCACAAGTGAAAATATTGATTCTCATAATCTATTGATTCTTATAATCTATGATTTAGGCAAGTTAGTCATTCCTATATTATTTTCTTCACAAGTGAAAAGTATTGAAGAACAAGTAATCAAAATTAAAAAACACTTACAACAATTGGTTTGAAAAAGTATCTAGATGGACTATCGGGGGATTTGTAACGCTCCATGAAGTTCAACATATCCGACCATCCTTCAATAACACTTTCTTCTACTTTCAGCCCTGGAGATAATGACTCTAGTGAAAATCGAAGTAACAAAGTCTTGGATGAACTAGAATCATATACCAAATCACTGCAAAAAAAAATATATATTTATATATCATTTTTTAAAATTTTTAACAAATTTCACAAGTAAAAAGATATAAATTTAAAAATTACACTGGATTAGTCTCATCAAGTGCCATAAAAAGCGTATCAGCCACTCTTTCTTCTGAAGCTTTTATTGGAATAATTGGACAAATCTTCCTGATTTTGTACGGTGATCTTGCATGAACAGGAACACCAACATCTCGTCTTGGATTTTGCCTAATAGGTGTTTCATTGATCACTGGCTTTCTATCTTCAATTTCATCTTTATCGAACTCAAATTCAGGACCCAAAGAAAAAGATGGTTTGTCGACCAAACTATGTTGTGGATAAGGGGATGAAACAAAAAACGGATTTCTAAAACATGACGACCATGACAAAAGTTTTACTTTCTTTTCTTCTTCAAAATTATTCTCATTTAGATTAAATGTTTTTGGAGTCCCAAAAATCCTAATGTTAATGTCTTTAGCAAATGTAACCTTCTTTGGACTTTTATCTGGAGAAAAAATAATCTTCTTTTCCACTTCTTTTAAAATATCCGAAACCCCAAATATCTCAGAATCAATATGACTTTCTTCAGTAGGTTGCTTCAACTCATCTTGATTTAACAGTTTATCTACTTCATTATTTAATGTTTGCAAACAATCAGTCAGTTGCTTATCACCAATTTCTATTAAAGGAACTTGAAACGTTTGAAAACAAATGTTATCATCTCTTTCCAAATCATTGACCATGTCTTCAACTGGTTCTTTATTTTGGTGATTGCACTCTCCAGTGTTATCATCTCTTTCCACATCATTGACTATGTCTTCAACTGGCTCTTCATTTTGATGACTGCACTCTCCAGTTTCATAATACTCTATTTCATTTGTCCAGCAATCATCAACATTTGTTCCATAATTTCTTAAGTCATCTATCCAGTTATCATCATCAACTTCAAACCCATCAATATCTTTTTCCTTACCAGATTGATTAGCATATTTAACTACACTTCTTGACATATCTTCTCCATATAGATCAATATTTCTAATACAAAGGTTGAACTTAGCTTTTATCTTTTTCAACCTTTCATTATCTGGATTTTCATAAAACCATGAGGTAAACTGGTATTCCAAATCAGAAACAACTGTTTCGAGCAAATCAACTTTATGATCAAGTTTATCCAATTCTGAGTCCAACTGTTTAAAAAATTAAAAAAATATATATAACGAATAACAAAATAAATTCTACTAATTAAGATAGTACAAATAAAATTAAACTAAATTGTAATAGTACATTGATGCTGATGTAGTAGCTTTTGTTCCTGCTGTTAGGTTTATAGTTGCTGCTGGTATAGTACTTATATGGTTTCTGCTGTTAATGCATGCTGGTTCCTATTGTTAGTTTTCTTTCTTCCGATATTAGAAAATATTTTGGCATTTAATTTAGAAAAATATTAATTAAAATTTAAAGTTTGTCAAATACCCTTCACATTTGAATAAAAGAATATGTATCTTCACATGTGAAGAAAGGATGTCGAATATCCTTCACATGTGAAGAAAGAATATGTAACTTCACATGTGAATATTAGCTACTACTACATTGATTATAAAATACCAAAAAAACAAAATATTTTCAATACGATCAACTCATGTTTATAGGTGATCTTAACATCAATGTATGCTATTACAATTTTATTTTTTCAATTATAAAATAATACCTTTCTTTTTGTAGAATCGCTGTCATTGAAATCATCTTGATTTATATCAACAATCCTAAATCCGCCATTCTGAATTTCAAAAATTTGCCTCTTTTTAATCAAATCAGTACTCCAAAATTTGATTGCTGGAATTTCATGAGGTACATGTACTGAATCACATTTTGTTGAATGCACATAAATAAGCTGCAAAAATAGAACAAGAATAATTAGTTTCAAAAAAAAAATAATAATAAAATAAATCACATGTGAAAAATTGATATAAAGTATAAAATAGATTCTATTTATATTTTTCACATGTGAAAAACTGATATAAAGTATAAATTAAATTATAAAAAAATTATAATGTATTGATATGAACACTTACAGTAAGTGCTGTCAGAGGTCCACAATAGTAGATACTAGGATCATCCCTCACCCAAGTTTCTTTGCTGACATTCAAGCAGTCAAAAACATATTTGCACCAATCAATACATTCGATTCTTGTATCTTCATGTATATAATTCAAAATTTGTTGAGGTCTGCATTGCCCACCCATTCCTCCTAATCCAAAAAAATTTGAGAATAAAACCAGCATGTTCAAACGGAATAAAATTCCTTCAACTTTAGACGTCTCAACCACTTCAGCAACCTTCTTAGGTGTTGGATTCCTAACAGCATATTGCCTAAACCATCTTTCACTTAAATCTCCTCCCCTTTCCTTAAGCAAGTCATGAATATCTATACCTCCAACAGGAACACCCAAAACAGTGTGAATTAAGTCAGGTGTTATTAGAATATCATTATTCTTAAGCTTAAGCTTCATCTTGCTAGGAATAAAGTTGTCAACAACAAAATGACCTATTTTAACCGGGATTTCTTCCATAGCCATTTCGTAAAGTGATCCAAACCCCATATCTATCAATTCTTTTCTTTGAGATAATGTAAGTTTCTTCATCAAATTGTACATAACTTTTGGAGAACCCCTAGTTCTAATAGACAACCATTCATCTTCATCCAAACAATTTTCTTCACCACAAACTTTAATCTTCTTCTTAACCTTGTTAACTTCAACTTGCAGCTCAATCTGCTCAAGAAAATCTTCATCAAGAACTTTGTACTTTTTTGAAACATTGTTCCTCCTCTTTCTCTTTTTAGATTTATCATTTTTTTATCATCTTCATCTTCCTCCTCTGAATTACAAGAAATTCTCCTGTATGAAACAATCCTAGCATCTTTTAATTTCTCATTACTAAACAGATCTTTTAAATCAAATGCTTGGAGTGGTTTTCTTCCAGATCCCACTAAATCAGAATTGTTTTCCTTCTTTTTTCCAGAATCTTCTGAAAATAATTTTCTGCTTGCTTTAAAATTAGATGTTTTAGTCTTTCCCTTTCTTCTAATACTACTTTGGAAAATCAAATCCTTAGCTGATAGATAAAAAAAAATTCAACAGTTTAGTCTCTAGTATAATAAATAATTCATAAAAATGTACAAATGATTTTTTTTCAAATGTCAAAATTTTTAAATGGAATTTTTCTAAACATATAAACGATTATTTAATCAACTAATATACAACAAATAGTAATAAAAATAATCTCATTATCGGAAAATCAAATCCTTAGCTGATAGATAATCAGTCTCTAGTATAATAAATGATTCATAAAAATGTACAAAAAAATGTTTTTTCACATGTGAAAATTTTTAAATGGAATTTTTCTAAAAATATTAACGATTATTCAATAATAGACTCTATATAAACTATCAACATAAACACAGAAGTCACATTCCAAGTCTCCAAAACTACACACACTACTTCGGAAAATAAAATCCTTAGCTGATAGATAAAAAAAATTCAACAGTTTAGTCTCTAGTATAATAAATGATTAATAAAAATGTACAAATGATTTTTTTTCACATGTGAAAATTTTTAAATAATCAGCAGAAACACAGAAGTCAGAGTCCAAGTCTCCAAAACTACACACACAGAAGAATTTTTTAAACTGCTCTTTATGAAACTAAGTAATTGCTAGATATAGTTAAATATTGTTACCAAAAAAGCAAACACAGTTACTATATTAAACAATTTTAAAATATCATAATGTAATCAAAAAAGCAATAAAAGCCAATTAACGCCAATTTGCATCCTATCATAACTATCGTCGATTTATATATTCATAGAAACCTAAACCAGCACCAGATCAACACAAAATGTAAATCTAACATAATTCCGTCATATTCAATAAAATCATTCTAATAGTACTAATATCTAAATATTAACAACACAAATTACAATCACACAATTAATATCTAACATATACAAACATAATTCAGTCAGATCTAAATAATATTTATATTTTACAATCACACAACTAATAAAAGATATTCGAACACAAAATACAGTCAGATCTCAAAATAAAATACTAATTCAGTCAGATCTAAAAATAAAATACATGAAATAATCAGTTAAATGTTTATACATAAACAGGTAAAAAATATTAAGGTAATAAATATTATAAAATTACCTTTAACACTTTTAGGTTTCATCTTCTTCCAGAGATTATAAACGTCTGTTGAATTTCTCTTCGAGCACACAATCTGATTTAGGAAAACAAAAATATATTAATTGTTAATCTTATATATAGACTGATTTTAATAAGAAATTGATATATTTATTATCATAACAATATAACATACCTATAATAGATTTATCGTCTGCGAGTTTGGAAGAGTGTGTAGAAGAGAGTGTGTAAAATAAGAGAGAGAGTGTGTAGAAGATATTTATCTAAATCCTAATTCATCTGAATAAAATAAGAGAGAGAGAGTTTGAAAGGTGGTTATTGTGAAATATAAAATATGGAATAAAATAAGAGAGAGAGAGAGTGTATAGAAGATATTTATCTAAATACTAATTCAACGTCAACAAACTTTGTCATTTTGGGCCATGGGCTCATTTAGGACTGGTAATAAGATATAAAATTATTTGTCCAACAAAACTAAAGCCCAAAATATATTTGAATGTTGTACACGGTTGAAATAAAGTCATATTTTAGGACCCGTGAACCGAACTGAATATCATATTTTGTTTCCATTTGAATTTTCAAGTCCGATGTTAGAAATTTAAGAAGAGAAAATACCTTAAAAATTAGACTTATAGAAAATCATATAATATGGTGTTTACTCTTCAATTTCAAAAAATAGCAATTCAGTTTCAAGAATTGTGGTTGTAAGTGGTGAATTACTTTCAGTTTTATTTGATGAATATTCAACGCCGTCTTTAGTCAGTCCTGGCCCTTTTAAGGATTCTCGCCCTTATTTGGTGGAGTTTGAAATAGTTGTTTTCGTGTTTCTTTTAATAGATAGTAAAATGTCTGTTGGTAGTATATCATGAAAGTGTTTAATAGATTGTAAAATGTGAACTTGACTGCTACAAAGCTTTTTACATTGGTTTTTACAGATTGTTTGAAGATATCAAAAACATATGCCGTACTGTATTAATAAAAACCTAATATATGAATACCATCAACATAACATAATTAAAAACATAAAATGTTCACCTAAAACATACACCAGAATATACTACATAGAATACCACATGATGTTCTAAAAAGTCATATAATCTTAATTATCCACAACATTACATAATTTCAACACATAAAACTTCGGTTATCCATATCATGCTTACAAACATGCAATATGGGGACCTGAAATTGCCTTCCTTCTTCATGATCAGGAATGATCTGAACAATCTTCACCTAAAAAACATAAAATATATATATATATATATATATATATATATATATATATATATATATATATATATATATATATATATATATATATATATATATATATAATAATTTAATAAAATATTTTAGTATATTTTTACTTGAAAAGTTCAACTTTTAGAATATTTTCTCATGTAAAAAAATAAAATATTTTAAAGTTTTTGAATATTTTCACTTATTAAAAATTCAATATTGATGAAATTTTTACTCATATAATTTGTTTAAAATAAACATACAAAGGTATAAGCTAACCTGATGAAATTAAAATAATCTCCTTATCATCATTGACGTCCTTATCATCATCAGTTATTTCAACTGTTTAATTAAAGTATAAGTTAATTGACCTTTTATCATTATAAATGCTTAAGAATTAAAAAAAATGTATATTAATTTACCTGTTTCTTCTACATTATTACAATATCGAAAACCTGGAAGAGTGTATTCACTGACTAAAAAATTCAAACATTTTTGGGAAATTAAATAGAATGATAATAGTGGCTTTACATCAGATAATATAATAATCTATTGATTTGAAATATTTTCTTACCTTTACGGAAGTGCTGTTTAGAAGCTTCAGCATACTTTGAAACATCACACTCAATTGTTTCCCATTTATTTAAATAAAAAAAAGATGAGGTCCATGCCATTTGTCTTTCAGGTTTAACTATAAAAACAAATATAACTTCAGTATAATAATATAATAAAAATATATAAATTAAAGTAAAGATAAAATACCATTATCACTGCATTCAATGGCTTTAGAAGTAGCATCTACAATAACAATAATATATAATGTCAATTATAATTTTTTTTTTATTTAAATATGAATATTATTTAATATACAAAGATTTGAATGACTTTTTCACATGTGAAAAAAAAGTATTTAAAAATCAAAACTTAAGTATCTTTAATTTTTCAAACTAACTAAAGAACTATATATTAAACTACAAATTATGTTCTAAAAAAAAAAGAAAGAAAAAAAATTATAATAAATAGATTTGATAAAAGCTAAGTCCAATAAACCAAATTTAAATACAAAATATTAGAATGTATTTAGAATAATAAATAAAACGTTTCAAAAAAACACAATACTAGCTTTTCAAATTTGAATTTTACCCTTACATATCCTTGCCATTTTTGTCTTACACCTCCTTGCCATTTGACTATCAGGTTTAACTATAAAAACAAATACAATTTCAGAAGAATAATATAAAAAAAAATATATAAAGTAAAGTAAAAATAACATACCATAATCACTGGATTGATTAGTTTTAGAAGTAACATCTACAATAAACAAATAATATATAGTGTTAATTATATTGTTTTTTGATTAAAATATAAATATTATTTTATCATACAAAGATTTGCAATGAATTTTTCACATGTGAAAAAAAAATTACACTAAAAAATGAAGTATCATTAAGTTTTTAAAATTAACTAAAGAGGTACATATTAAACAACAAATTATGTACTGAAAAAAAATACCTCATTTTAATCAACAGACTAAATAAAACCCAAGTCAAATAATAAAAAAATGTATTGATAATCATAAAGAAAAAAAAAAAAAAAAAAAAACACTAAACTATCATAGAACAACGAACGAGAAAAAACACAAAAAAACAAACCTTTTGAAGCCATTAACAACCAACTTTTATCTAAACGATCACCTGATGATAACAAAATAAAGAATTAAAATATTAATGATAGATGTAATATAATAAACAAACAAAGTATAGTCTAAATAAATAAATAAAAATATATAACTATAGAGGCGGCTTTACAGTTGAAAATGAAAATGAAAATAAAGAAGAAACAAACTAGGGTTTCATCGTATGTTATAATGCCAATATAATAAAAATATTTTTACGGGCTGGGCTTTGATGGGCTGAAAAAGGTATTTATTATAAAAACACACTACTTAAGTCCATCATAGATTAATTTTAACTTTCAAAATTAATACTATCATTTCATGAAAATATTTTACATTTTTATTTATAATTTATTATATTTTTATAAAAATATTTCATAATATTTCAACTTTTTGAATATTTTAAATATTTCAAAGTTTGATAAATATTTAATATTTCAAAGTTTGAGATAATTTTCACATGTGAAAAGTTCATTATAGATAAAAATATATATTTTTTTTATTATCTAAGCATTACTGTTTGTTATATAAAAATATAGATCAAATTAAAAAGATTGCTACATAGCTTCATCAGCAATAAAAAGTATTGTACATAGCCATCTCCTAAGCTTTAACAATGTCTACACCCATGCCTATATGATGTTGGTGATTATGAGCAAAGCAGGATAACAATCAGCAGGAAAAATGTCTACAGCCAACTTCAGTTCTAGCATTTTCTGCATAATCTTTACAGATAGAGCATACTTTACAGATAGAGGTTACTTGACATTTCATAATATTTCAACTTCAGTTCTAGCATTTTCTGCATAATCTTTATAAGCTAAATTTATTAAAAATATATGCTGCTGTTAACTATAAAACAATAAAAATATAAGCTTATGTAAAAAAATTATATGTTGTAATCTATAAATGTAATTTGAAACATTTTGGCAAATATATCGAAATCATTTTTCCTCTAAGCTTCAATCATTTTTTTCTCGTACATCCCTATTAGCAATAGCATATAGAATCATCTTCCTCCTTTCATCTTCTGATTTATCCTCAAATTCTTGAACCAACTTCAAAAACTTATTCTTTAACAAATTCAGGTCAGACAATAAAATCTTCGCAGCAAATCTTGATCGCAATAAATTCAGTTGTGTACTTTGTTTTTGAGACTCCAAAGAAAGACCACAATCCCAATTTTTTAAACCGTTATAAATTTCCATATGAAGCATTAAAAAAACACCACAATCCACATGATTATTCTTCGTCCTCCATTTCATTTGCATCCTTGATGGGTTTGTATTTCTAATATCTTCAGACTTTGGATGTTTAACGTGATCTAAATAGGCAACAACAACTTTTTTCTACAAAACAAATTAATAAGAAAAGAAAAAAAAAATTTATTACGAATTATTATAAGAACATATATAAAAACAGATGGGACGATAGTAGTATAACGCTAGTGATGAACAGTATTTAATGATTGCTAGGAAATCTGATAAGGATTGGTGTAAACAAACGGCTAATGTTTCCATCTAAAATTTACCATGTGAATAAAAGGGAGAAATATACTTACAATTTCTTCAGGAATGCCATAATATCTTTTACTGAAAGTAGGTCCATTGGCACTATTGTCAATAACTTTAAACGAACCATTTCTGAAATCAACACATATAAGATACATGTGTCCTTTATGACAAACAGGGAAGAAAAGCTGCAGTAAAAATAAAAGCAGCTTAAAAAATTTGTTAAATTTACATATCAACTATACATTAGTTACTGAATTTTAAAAAAAAATTAAAAACATACCATATCAAAAGTTTTCAATGACATAAGATGCTTTTCATCATTTCTAAAACTTTCTTTAATTCTTTTTGTGAACACTTGTAATTTCTCCATATCAGTATGCTTTTCAATAAAGTATGATGGATTCTGCATAATAAATAATGAAATTATTGTTTTTAAATATGATAAATACTATAAATATATATATAGTAATATATAACAAAATTACTTACAATTGCAGAGATTTTAAAGAAAAATCTGGATGGTAACGTATCATCTTCTTTATATAATTCCAAAACGTTGAGAATCTCTGACCATATATCGATGACATTCGTTGACAATTCCAAACTTGGGGTTAATGTTTCCATATCAATATGATTTAAACAATGGCCACTTTCACTTTTAAATATTGGTTCCCTGTAATATTTGAAAAAAATAAATAAATAAGATTAGCATATAGTCAATATATAATATATAAAAAGGAAATTTGAAATATTAATGTTTTTTTAAAATAAAGTTACCATTTAGGCGCTGTCATTGCAAATAATGTATTAGCAACAATTTGCTCATCTTCTGAAAGAGGCTTTTTAGGGTTTACAGGTTTATACTGAAAAGGAGAAAGACGATCTGGTCCATCATATATATCAACATCAACATAACTTAAATCATCCACAGAAAATCCAAAATCTGCCAAAAAATATATAATAAAAAATAATATTAATTGCTATAAACATGATTAATGTAAAAAAAATAAAAAATATAAATAAACTTAAATTGATATTTTTTCACATGTGAAAAATACTATAAATTGTGATAAAATTAAAAAATTCTATGTTTTTTCACATGTGAAAAATAAAAATTGTAAAAATAATATAATTGAAAATTGTAAAAATAATATAATTGAAATATGCAAAAAAATAATAATTGAAAAAAAAAAAAAAAAAAAGTTTTAATAATAAATATTATTACAAACCATAATAATTCACAAAATCATCAAGTTTTAGAATAAACTAAACCTTGATCATCTACCAGAAAATCTGAAACTTGTATTTGAGAATCTAAATCTTCATCCGGTTGTTCTTTGTTTTCAAATACATCTAAAACTTCTTCTCTTTCAGCTTTACTCTTTTTTTAGGGATCTTCTTTGGAAGTAGTAGAATTATTTTGAGGTTCAACTTGAATGTTTTCAGTGCTAATTTCATCTTTATCTTCTGCTTCTTTTGATGAATCTTGAACATCTACAGTTTTAGATTGAATCACTCCCAAGTCTTCAATCATTCCGAAAATTTCTGCACATTCAGTTTCTCCACCTCTTTGATAATCATGAATCTTCAAATCTTTATTAGGTTGGTTTTCAGGAACATTTTCAACATTAACAGCTATCATTTCTTCTACACAATCAATCACCGGTAAATCTTGCTCAACAACAGATTCTAAAACTTTTTCACATTCAGTTTTACTTCTTTTTGGCGGATATTCTTCAGGTTCAGGTTCAGGATCAGAATCTTTTGCTTGTTCAGGTTCAGGTTCAGGTTCAGGTTCATGAATCTTCAAATCTTTATTAGGTTGTTTTTCAGGAACATTATCAACATTAACAACTGTCATTTCTTCTACACAATCAATCACTGGTAAATCTTGCTCAACAACAAATTCTAAAACTTTTTCAAATTCAGTTTTACTTCTTTTTGGCGGATATTCTTCAGGTTCAGGTTCAGGCTCAGGTTCAGGATCAGAATCTTTTGCTTGTTCAGGTTCAGGTTCAGGTTCAGGTTCATGAATCTTCAAATCTTTATTAGGTTGTTTTTCAGGAACATTATCAACATTAAAGCTGTCATTTCTTCTACACAATCAATCACTGGTAAATCTTGCTCAACAATAGATTCTAAAACTTTTTCACATTCAGTTTTACTGCTTTTTGGCGGATATTCTTCAGGTTCAGGTTCTTTTGCTTGTTCAGGTTCAGGTCCAGCTTGTGTGTCTTCTTGGATTTTTTTTATGATGGAATATCTCAAAGCAGTGATCATCTCCCTAATAATTAAAAAATTAGCATTAATAAAAATTTAAAAGATAGTTTCACATGTGAAAAATATAAGTTATTAAAAAAATAAATCAAGAAAAAATAGTTTTCACATGTGACAGAATTTACTTTCCTTACATCAGATGGATTTAAATTTTACCTGACTTTCATCATCTGAATTGACTGATGTTTCATTCATTGAAATATCATGATCTCCCATAATCCCTTTCCCTTTCTCTACCAAATCATCATCTTCCTCTGCCAAATCAGCAAAATCCTGAAAAATCAAAGATTGTGTTTGTTAACCATGAAGGTATGGAAGATACTAATTTGATTACTTAAAGGTTCTAACTTCTAACTTCTAACTGAAGGAAATATAACATAGGTTATCAGATGTCATAGTTTTTTAGAGATTCAGTTCCCAAGTTTCTGCTGATAGAACTTCCTTTGCTGCTGGTAGTGATAAGATGCATAAAAAGTTAAAATGTTTGCATATACAGTTACTTCTTTAGAGACACCTGAGGTTTCTACTCAAGATATCTCTTGAAATATCGTGATCTCCCATAATCCACATGTGTTATATAGATGTTCAGTAATTAAAAATTTAAAGATAGTTTCACATGTGAAAAATATAAGTTATTAAGAAAATAAATCAAGAAAAAATAGTTTTCACATGTGACAGAATTTACTTTCCTTACATCAGATGGATTTAAATTTTACCTGACTTTCATCATCTGAATTGACTGATGTTTCATTCATTGAAATATCATGATCTCCCATAATCCCTTTCCCTTTCCCTTTCTCTACCAAATCATCATCTTCCTCTGCCAAATCAGCAAAATCCTGAAAAATCAAAGATTGTGTTTATTAACCATGAAGGTATGGAAGATACTAATTTGATTACTTAAAGTTTCTAACTTCTAACTTCTAACTGAAGGAAATATAACATAGGTTATCAGATGTCATAGTTTTTTAGAGATTCAGTTCCCAAGTTTCTGCTGATAGAACTTCCTTTGCTGCTGGTAGTGATAAGATGCATAAAAAGTTAAAATGTTTGCATATACAGTTACTTCTTTAGAGACACCTAAGGTTTCTACTCAAGATATCTCTTGAAATATCATGATCTCCCATAATCCACATGTGTTATATAGATGTTCAGTAATTAAAAATTTAAAGATAGTTTCACATGTGAAAAATATAAGTTATTAAAAAAATAAATCAAGAAAAAATAGTTTTCACATGTGACAGAATTTATTTTCCTTACATCAGATGGATTTAAATTTTACCTGACTTTCATCATCTGAATTGACTGATGTTTCATTCATTGAAATATCATGATCTCCCATAATCCCTTTCCCTTTCCCTTTCTCTACCAAATCATCATCTTCCTCTGCCAAATCAGCAAAATCCTGAAAAATCAAAGATTGTGTTTGTTAGCCATGAAGGTTTGGAAGATACTAATTTGATTACTTAAAGGTTCTAACTTCTAACTTCTAACTGAAGGAAATATAACATAAGTTATCAGATGTCATAGTTTTTTAGAGATTCAGTTCCCAAGTTTCTGCTGATAGAACTTCCTTTGCTGCTGGTAGTGATAAGATGCATAAAAAGTTAAAATGTTTGCATATACAGTTACTTCTTTAGAGACACCTTAGGTTTCTACTCAACTAGGGTTGGTCTAATTCTTTGAGGTGATTTAAAAGTATTGTTTTCCTTTGACGACATTATAAAATATATTAAAGAAAAAAATACCTTTGACTCTAATCCACAAAAATCGTCTTGTTTCGGTAGTAATCCAAAACCTCCAGCCTCGATTTCTAATTTCTCTCTATACTTCATTTGAATTGTCTTCCATTCTTTAATTACTGGCCTTTGACGAGAAACAGGAAAACGATCACATCTTGTTGAATCAAGATATAAGAGCTACAAATTAAAAATTTTACGTAAATAATAAATTCAAATAAGTGAAATAAGCTATAAATGAATTTATATGTAATGAGTGATTACTTACAGTCATAAATGTAATTGGACCTGTGAAGTAGTGATTGGACCTGTAATTCCACTTTTTTATGCTTGGAGCCAAACAATCTATTATATATTTACACCAATTTACACTTTCAACTTTCTCAAGGACATCATCATTTATACTCTTCAAAATATTCAAATTACATGCTCCTTGCGTATCACACCTCCCCATTGTATTTGCAAAGAGTATCAAAAAATTCATTTTAAACAACTTCCCACAATCATTTGTTGAAACTATAACATCCGTTATATCATTCGGTCTGATTTCATTCTTCCTAGACTTAAAAGAAAATTGATTTAACCATTCTTGGATAAAAGGATCATCTGCCTTTCTTTCATTCAAGGAATCTAATGACATTCTTCCTATAGGAATACCAAGAACTTCATGTACCTTACTTTCTGTAACATCTATATAACCATTACTTAATGGTAATTTCATTACTTCCAGATCTAACTTAGAAATAACATAATATCCTAAACATCCGGGGATATCGTGAATCATCATCTCAACAAAACCTCCAAAACCCATTTCTATCAAAACCTCTTGCCTTTAGCATTTAAAATGCTTATTGCAGAAAACAGAGCAGTTGGTGCTGTCCTTGTTCTAATAGAAGGAATTTTATCATTATCTATTACTTTTCTTTTTTTTGTCTTTGGTTTAAAATGATCATCATTGTCCTTATTTTTCCTCTTTCTCTTACCAAAATCATCACTAGTAGTCTTTCTAGGTCTTCCCCTCTTACCAGCAGTTGAAGAATCAGTTCCTTTTCTTGCCTTATCTATAAAATAAAATAAAAAATATTAATAAAATATATTTTTCACTTGTGAAAAATTAACAATATGCATACTAAAAAATATTAGTTTTACTATTTTCACATGTGAAAACTAGGCTGTCAACACAAAATAATCTAAAAAAGTGTTATTGTAGAAAGGAAATAGTTCTTTTTCAATACCGAAAGATATTAATAAGGATGTATGGGAAAATGTATTGTAAAATGATATTACAGATGTTAAAGTTATTTACCAGAATTATCACCAGCAGACTTTTTTGGTCTTCCTCTCTTACCAGCAGTTGACGAATGAGTACATTTTTTTGAATCGTCATTAGCGGAATCGTCAGTAGCAGAATGTGTACTAACAACTGATTGAGAATTTCGGTCTTCTGTATAATCACTGGTTTTTTTTGGTGTAGAACAAGCAACTGCATTAAAAAGGATATATAATTTTAAGTATCATGTAAATATTAAATACGTTTAATAAAATGTTATTATAATTAATTTGAATTCAATAAAAAAAATACTTTAAAATAACAAAATTAGTTTATGTTAAATTACCTTTAACAACATTATCCAAATGTAAATCTGAATCTTCATCTGAAATAAAATTATTTTATTTTTAAATGTCAAGTATTACAAAGGACATAATGTATTGAAAAGTGTATGATAAAATGAAATGATGACAATATTAAAAGCAGAATCATGGAATTATATTAAAAGTTTTTTTACCAGAATTGTCACCAGTAGTCTTTCTAGGTCTTCCTCTCTTACCAACAGTTGCTTTTTTTGCCTTATCTATAAAATAAAATAAAAACTATTTATAAAATATATTTTTCACTTGTGAAAAATTAACAATATGCATACTAAAAAATATGAGTTATACTATTTTCACATGTGAAAACTATGCTAAAAAAATGTTATTGTAGTATGGAAATTTTTTGTAAAATAGAATCTTCACAAGTGATGAAAAAAAATTTGAAAAAACTTTTCAAAAACTGTTTTTGTTTGTGCTGATTTTAAGTTTCACTTTTATGTTTATCACATGTGAATAAAATTTATATTACCTTTAATGACATTGTCCATATTGAAATCCGAATCTTCATCTGAAAAAAAAACAAAACAAAAAAAACAAAAAAACAAAAACAAAATTTAAATCATAATAATGCAAATTTAAAAAAATATATATATAAAATTAAAATAAAGTTATAGACTAAATTTATGTACCAGAATCATCACTAGCGGAATCTGTACTAGTAGCATTATCCAAATCTAAATATGATTCTTCATATTTACCAAAATCACCACTAGTAGACTTTCTTGTTGAATAAGTTCCTTTTTTTTTTTCGTTATCTATAAAATAAATACAAATTATAAGCTTATAATAAGTATTGGTGAATTTCATCAAAAAAAACAAAAAAAATCAATAATGCAGGCGGCATTTGTTCAAAACTGTACTAGTACCAAATACTAACATATAAGAGCACCTATACTTATCCTAAACCACAGTAAACACCATTCAAAAGAAAACAAAAACACAAACAAATTAAAAACTCATTAAAACTAAGAAATCTAAACATTTAGGCATAGACCTCAATTTCATCAGCTTAACAATCTCAAACAAACATAATCCAATCTCAAAAAACAAATATTAAAACAAAATACACTTTTATTCTACCTCCAAAAATACAGATCTCCACAACAAAAGATTAAAAAAACTAATCCCCGAATTTAACACAACAAAAAGTCAAAACTTATCTTAATCTAAAAACTTATTGCCAAAAACCTAACATTATTGTACTCATATGTTGTTTTGAGAATTCAAATACTTAGCTATACTAAAAACTTATTGCCAAACACCCTTGTATGGATACTAATATATTCAAAAAACTATAAAAAATAAATAAATAAATAAATTGTTATTTCTATACTTTTACAATAATCATTAAACAATAAATAAAATTATAATTAATAAAAAAAATTACCATTAACAGTTGGTGTATATTTCTTCTTTCTAGCGATACTCTTTCTTCTTCTTCTCTCGTAACATAGAAATTCTGAACAACAATATATGATTAATAACAATAGATGATTAATAACAATAGAAATAATGTGTAAGAGGAAACTAACTTGGAACCGACGAATGTTGTTTTTCATCCATAAATTAGGGTTCAAAAATAGATTTGGGGTTTTTGTCAAAAACCGATGATGATGGTGGTTTTGGAAATGGTGATTAAATATTGGTGTATCTGGATAATAAACTCTCTAGGATGGATTAAAATATCTGATTAATTTGTGTGAATTCCCTTTAATTCAGATTTGGATTCACTAAAGTGAGGGAAATGTACAAGTGAAGATATGTGATATACAAGTCTAGGGAGCGTAAGTGATTTGGATATTTGTTAACACGTGTGGTTTTATTTAAGTCACTTTGTAGAAAGTGTCTTTTTGGCTTGATCCAAAATCACTTAAACAAAGAGTAGCCATAATATCATATTTATACTTTTCTACCTCATAATTTCATATTTCCAAAGAATATCTTTACTATCTAAAATGGAAAAATAGTCAAAGAAGAAAAATGAAAACTTAGAATATTGAATATTGAAAGTCAATATTTTTTAAACCTTTTAAAATATCAAATATTGAAAGTGAAAAACATTGACAAAAGCTATTCGTTTGGAAACAAGTTGGGCGTTTGGAAAGAAATGGCCTTTGGAATGTATTCATTACCTTCCCTATTGGTGCAAAGGAGAATAACCTTGGAACATTGTTGGACAAAGAAATGGCCCTTTCATTACAAGAAATCAAACACATATATTTCAAGGCGGGAAAATGGAAAACTCAAATTGATTGCCTATTGCCTATCCAAGAATTAAAGTGGACAAAGTGCAAATATCTTAACTACATCTGTAATGTGTTTATTTAATTTTCTTGAATTTTCTCTTTTTTTTTGTATGTGAACTGTTTATGAAGTCTTAAAACTATTAATATGGTTCGTTCTAATATGTAGGCCATCATGCGAAACCTTCCAGCAAATATATGACATATTAAAATCATGCTCTGTACTTGGTTCCCGGCGTCAAAGAGGAGATTTGATGATGATCCCGAGTTTAAAAAAGATACCGCGAGAGGCGGTGGTTAGTCTTCAGGTGAGTAACCGTTTTGTGCTACACAACTTTGCAATCTCTATAATTTGTTTCTTATTTCTTATTTGAATTAAATTATTGAATATAACATTAATAAGTAGATGATCTTTTTTTGATAAATGATTTTTTGCTTTGTGGGTGTTGAGGCAGATGAAAACATAACATATTTTATTGTATTTTGTTTTGTTGGTTTTGTTGTTGTATATGAATATTTAGCAAGATGACAGGAACTGCAATTTTGACAAAACGAGACAGTCCAGGAACTAAACAAAGGTATCTGATTATATTGTTTGAATCTTGAAAATGTCTATTAATTTTTCCTAGTTTAAGTGTAAAACTAAATAGTTAGTATACAGTGATGATAATCAGCGTGTACTTACCATCATTTAAAATAATCAAATAAGTTTAATACTTGAGAATAGTACATCGACTACACTCGAAGCCAACTGATATACTTATTCGTCTCATGTTCAAACTTTTTCATTACCTCTTTTACAAAATAATTTATAAAAATGAAATTGTGCAAGTGGTCATTTATCAAGGTTAAGTTTCAATAAAATGTTTTTATATATTCTTCGATACATGTTAAGAATTTTTATTTGAGTTGAATTATCGCATATTACAACCTTTTGCAATTACATTATCATATTTTCACGTCATATTTTTAACGTTACACAAAAACATATACAAACAATATATCGCATATTGTTAATTGTATGTTGCTAGAAACTTCCGTTGTGAAGCATGGGTCCTCGCCTAGTATTAAAATTTGTATATATTGATACCCTTCTAGTAAATTATAATTTATTAATTATTGAATATAAATTGCACGGGCATCATAAGTGTTTGATACCGTTTTTTTTTCGTGCTACGTTGTTGTTTGTATTTTTTTTTAAATTATGGCTTTTTTTGTATTTTTTTAAACTATATGGATTTTTTTGGGACTTTCATATTAATTTGTTGACTAATAGTATTTGGTCCATTTGTTTTTGACCTACCTAATTTTTTATTACTGCTCTCTCAATTGTCGATCATATAAGTATATAATCATGGCAGGGAAGCCAAACATTCAAGAACTCTTGGCGGCTTGTGGTTCCACTGACCTTGCGACTGCTTTTAAGTACCTCTTTAGCTGTGAGGTGACTGAAGATCGGAGTTTGCTGAATCGTTTGGAAGAGGAGCGTGACCAGCTGGAGCGCAAGGTTCACAAAAGGGAGAGAACCGTTATGGAAACCCATGGGTATGGGCCTTTCATTGGAGAAGCTGTAGATGGTTTAAAAGGTTTGTTGGAATTGCAACGTGTTGATAGGGACACGTTGGTTGCTCTGTTGGCCCTTCTGGATGCGGTGCGTGATGGCATAGCAGTCAAGGAGAGGCAAATTGTGCTAATGGAGCAGAATGAGGGGATGTCTGATTAGTTTAGTTGACTGTGGCTTTTGTTGGTGGGTTGTTTGCAGCTTTTATTAGTTGGATTAGGCATGGTTGGTTAGTATTATTAGTAATGCTTTTATAAAGTTATGTACTGTGTCTTGATGGATGTACCCTTTAATAGGGTACCATTTTGTTTTCTGTAGGATAATCCATCTGATGTAAGGAAACTATTGTAAGTTTCTCTATGGTAATGGAAAATCAGTATCTTTATCCTAAATATGTTTTATTCTTTTATCTATTTTTTGTGTAGTAAGGTGTTTGTAGTGGTTTAGACTGTGTTTCCAGGTTTCAGTTTTTCTATTCTATTGTTCACGACTCTGTGCGTATAAACTTTTCTATGATGCTTTTTGGGATAGGACTTTGTAGTGGCTTATACTGTTGGAAGATGTCTGCGGATTGTCCCTTGTTTAGTTGTATAAATGTTACCTGTAGCTTGTGTTTAGTTGTGTTTGCTCTTGTTGAACGATATAGTTGTTTTGGCTGCTATGTCTCGTCCTGGTCGTCTTACGGAACTTGGTTTTGCGTGTGATAGTGATTTACTCCAGGATCATATGTGACTTTTTTTCAAAAGGGAAGTTATTGCTACTCGTGAATGGGATACTATGGTGCGTCTGCCTAGCTTTGAGATTGCTGCACGTATCAGGTACCTGGATGACTTGATCAAGGAAGTTTTTCAAAAACGGCATGATCCTTGTGAAATCAGGTTATGTTTCAGCGAATGCTTCGTGAGGCTACATTACGGCAGTGTAATGGTTTATTGTCTTTGTCAAGTGTTTGTTTGGGTGAGATCAACGATCATGAGTTTCAAGCATAATGTGAAGATAAAAGGGTAGCTACTTTTATCGCCTGTTTAGTTAGTGATAGTTTAGCCTGGTGTGGTGCTTGGTTAATTTCTGGTTTGTGATATATAATTCATGGCATTATGTACTAACGACTCTTTATATTGATTGAAAATGTCATTGCTTAGCCTTCTTTTTTACATCATTCTGATTTACCTAGAGATAACTAATCTGCAGTTATTACTGTACATACCCTACACGTAAAGTCTTTACATTGGCCTATTTAGTTTAAGTATCTTATATCTAAATAAATCGCAACTAGACTCAACATACTTCTTCAACAATTTTGGGAGTGATCCACGTAGACCCAACATATGTTTAACCAAAAAATCGGCGAATTACAAAACATAGCTGAAGATGCATTCATGAGGTTAAAAGGAAGATGGGGCTGTTTACAAAAAAGGACAGAAGTGAAGTTGCAAGAATTGCCAATGGTACTAGGAGCATGTTGTGTGTTACATAACATTTGTGAGATGAATAATGAGGACATGGATGAGGATTTAAGGTTTGATTTGTATGATGATGAAATGGAGTTAGGGGATAGTAGTAAGGGTGTATCACTAAATGCACTTCAAGCAAGAGATACCATTGCTTATAATTTGTTGCACCGTGGTTCATAATCAGGGGCGGAGCCAGAAAGTTATAGTCGACGGGGCAAACTTTGATAATTTTTAGAAAACTACAGTACAACTTGGTTCGTTAGGCGGGCAAATTGCCCCCTCTTATCTCTGTCAGTGTTCATGATCATGCAATAGAAGTAATGGTTCTATAAAGTTTTGCTTGTTTTTCACATGTGAAGATAAAAACTTTAAAAATCAAAATTAGTTTGATAAAACATAAAGAGGACCAAAAGATAAAGAGGCCCAAAAGATTGAAGTCCAAAAGATAAAGAAACCCAAAAAATAAAAATTAGTTTGATAAAAATAAAAAATTTTCACATGTGAAGATAAAAACTAACTGGATTCACAAAACATAAAGAGGCCCAAAAAGATTGAAGTCCATAAAAGAAAAAAACTCTAACTGGACAACACAATCACAAACAAAAATCTCATTCTCAAAGCTAGGGTTTTTAAGTGGTTTTCCTCTTACTTTCAAAAAATATCAAATCATTTTTAAAATTGTCATCAACACCAACAACTGCCAATATCAGTAATCATCATTAATCAGGACCATCCTCCATTGATTATCATCATCATCTTCATCAGTAAGTGGATTAAGATTTTGATTCATGATTATAGATAAAATATTTTTTTTCTTCTATATGTTTAGAAATTAGATATGTTTAGTAATTAGAAAGTAGAACTCTAGTAATTAGAAAGTTGGCGTCCATTATTAGCTTACTTCATGTAATAAAACCTCCTGAGCTTCAAGGTTTTTTATATTAATTATAAATAAAGAGAAACTTATGGCGGTTGAACCTACCTCATTTTTATGTACTGTAATTTTTAGAACTTGTGAAATGTGAATATGTTATATGATGGTCTACGTAATTAATGGATTTTATATACAAGATTATTTGATTTGTAAGAATATCTTCGCGTGTGAAGATATTCATCAAGATTGATCTTTTGATCTTACTCACATTCTATTTATACTAGATTTGTAAAAAAACATAGGAAATATTGATACCACATAAACAAACACTAAAACATTTTCGACAAACTAAAAAGCTAATATGATACTAAAAACATAAAAAGACTATCATCATAAACTACTTTTTAGTTCTAGAGCTCTCTCCCTTGCTCTTCTTATTTGCTTTGAGTTGTTGAAACAGATTTTCAAGTCTACTAATCCTATTTTCCAAATTATAAAGATTTTCAAATCTTGTAGCATTGTTCACTTGTTGCTCCACTTCGTTTTTATCATCTTCCTCAGTTTGTTGCACCACCTCGCTTTGCTGCATCACCTCACTTTGAAACTCTTCCTCCACCTGATTTTGCTGCACTATGTGACCTTCCTGCATAATTTCACCTTGCTGCACCACCTCACTTACATCCTCCTACTCATTCTCTAGATCTTCCTCATCTTCATCTTCTTCCTCCTCTTCCTCATTAATTCCATAAATCTCATTCCAGTAGAAGTCTTGGTGGCGTAGCCAAGTAAGGATATTTGTCCTCATCCACACACTCACTTGCCTATACGAACCATATTCTGAAATCGGTTCTTCCCCAAAGGCATCTAACACTGCATCAAAAAGAAAATAACTGCTTAAGACAAACTCATACTCTTCTTCATCATTTTGAAAGTTTCCATTTGGTGCTGCCATTATTCTTGAGTGAGAATAAGAGAGTAGAAAGTGAGTGTGTGTGATAATAAGAGAGTAGATTTATGTAGTACAATATGGAGTATATAGTACATAAAATAAAGTATTTTTTACACTTTGCTGTACATTAGTGAGTATACTGTAAAAAAGTAAATTATATAATCAGTAACAAGAATCTTATCTTTAAATTCTGTCACAAATAATCTTATCTTTTTTCTTATCTTTACATTGTGTTGCAGTAACAAGAATCTTATCAGTTTCTTATCTTTGGTTGACTTTTACTTGTACAGGTTATTTGCATCCATATCAGTTTCTATTTCTAGTTCTCGGCGTTTTGCCTCTGATATAATAGCAAATGGAACTCTAGGCATCAGAGTCAGACGCCGAGAACTAGAAATATAAAGACAGGCTGAGTAGATGGTTTTCAATTCACCTATGGCTTTAAGAGTGTTACGGTTTGAATATTTTATTTATTAATTTTTTTTTTAGGTCTCGGTGTTTTTGTTTGTAGGTAAGCTGTTTTATTTTCATTGAATTAATGTTTTTATAAGCTTTTATTACTTTAAAAAAGATAGCATTTGCAAGTTTTAATACTGACACTTTGTTTGTGGATAAATAGAAACACCACTGATACATATCACAATGACAGACCAAACAAAAAGATATGTGTTTGTTGCAAAGAGGGAATTAGTTACAAAGATGATCATGAAGATGCAAGAAAACAGAAAGGTTAGTCTTACAGACTAACAAGGCAGTTTTATTGAATGAAATATTTAACAATCATGTTTGATGGCTTTCACACAAATAATTGTTAGAATTGGCCTCAACTCTAACTTGGTCACATTTAGGATGTCTAGACATCTGCTTCTCTTGCTTCTTTATGAAAAATTAAAAAATATATTTTTACAATAACAAGCAGCATAAACTGCCTTATATAGACAAATGTCAGATAAATAAAAAAGAAGCATAGATACATAACTGTTTTGTAATTTGTTTTCACTTAAGTTTATTCATATTTAATTTTTAAAATATTAATTTTTATTTTTATTCATTACAATATCTTAAATAATTTCACTAACGATGCCAATTAAGTTTTAACAACAGGTTTATCTATGGCTATAACCAGTTTGAAACAAAACTAACAGCAGGAAACTTAATGTTAACAGCAGGAAACTTAGTGACAATAGGTATCTAACATGTCTGGACAATTGCTAGAATTAGGATAGTTTCTTAGCTTAGTAAACTTAGTATAACTAGCCATTGTGTTTTCTTAGTTATTTTAGACAACTAAGCAGTTGGTTTGTCAAAAAATTAACATGGGAATTTATTTTTTTTTAGTAAAGACAACCTTCTTTTTAAAATAAGTGATCCTGTTCTCATAATTGAATGTTTCACATGATGCACAGACCATCCACTATTTGTCTGATATCACATGGTATTATTAGTGGTTGCATTCCACATTTAGAATTTTTGTCCTTATCATTCTGTCTTTTACTGTAATTCAATATCAAAACAGCAGAAAATAGCCAAAGTAATTTACTATTTGTTCAGCCACTTTAAATTGTCAGTAGATTTGCTTTTTCCACTTGGAGATATTCACAAGAGTTACTATTTATGAAGACAATTGAAAACAGTTTGTACCTAATATTTGAAAAAGTTTTCAACAAATTGCATTTACTTAAAAAAGTTTGTACCTAATCATCAAATGCTAATTTTTTTTTGTTAGAGCAACTTTACAAATGTTTTGTTTCTAATGTTCTTACTTTATTATGTTTATGCAGTGGCAATGGATCATGCAACTGCAGAAAAAAGAGGACCAAAAACACAGAAAAGAAGAAAGGAAACTAAATGTTAACTTAACAATGTAAATAGTGGGTTGATCTTATCAAAATCTAACCCATTTGACTTTTTGAGTCAAAGTATCGAATTTCATCTATTTTAGCTGAGTTGTTTTAATGAACATATCTGAGAGTTATTAATGATATTGAATATGTTGCTTACAATTTGGTTACCTACCAACTTTATTTTGTTAGAAAATTGGTCTTCATATTGTTTGTTTAATGACTCGGATCTTATCTGGGTCAAAACCAGCTCAACAAGATCAGTAGTATAAATTGCTAATATCTACAGTATGTTTTTACATTTCTGTTTTTCACACTTTAAACCATTTTGATACTGAATTTACATACTATTTTTAGTAACAAGGTAAGTAAGTTAAAAGCATAATCATTCTTACTAATGATATGTGTCGATGCTTAAAAGAAAATATGAAAATTAGTTCAAAATTTTAGTTCATTAACAACCAACAGCAATCAAGCCTTCACACTATGGTTCCCAATGAGCAACACAAAGCTTCTTTAACCTCTTACAGTTCTCAGAAACAATAATCAATCCAATATTCGTGCATCGCAACAACACATAAAAGCATTTAAATCACGACATTTAGATAACAGCAAAACACTAACACCAGTCGCATAAACATTTTCCAAATGAACCTCAAATAAGCAGTTATCATCTCGAATCATCTCCAACATCCTGTCCCACTTTCGACCACATCAAATGAACTTCAAACTTTTCAAATTCTTAGAACCGCTAATCAACGGTATGAATAATCGTTCATTAAAAACACTACTAAGTTTTATAAACGGAAATTCGGTATCAGGATAGTTAAATAACCTTTTAAAAGACAAAACCTCAAGCTGACTAGATTTATTTAACAGCTCAAATACACCTAAATCATTAACAAATAATCATACCTTAATAAATTAATTCGCGGAGTACATTTAGTTTCAAACAAGATTCAAACAAAAACAAATAACCACAACAAAAATTTAACATTTAGTCTAACACACAAGATTCAAAGAAAACAAATAACCACAACAACAATTTAAACATACATAATATCCAACACTTATATTAACATAGTACACGTAGAAAGACTGAAAGTACATAAACACAAAACAATTACATACTTGATACACAACCTACACCAGCAACCCTACCAAACGCAGACTTTATTCTACATAACCAACTAAGACAAACAACTACATGAACATGCCCAGCTTTTTCCAAACAAAAAAGCATAAAAACCCATTCGACATCTAATCACCGTCATCATCATTAAAATCCATGACATTGATGTGCCTCTCCTTCTCTTCCATAGCCTCCCTAGCCTCTGCCAACGCATTTTCCAAGTTGTCTAGCATCTCGCGCTCCCTTTGTAGAGTCTCATAAATGCAATCAATGATGTCATTAGCAAGATCGTGAGATGCACCAAAAGTTTCAAGCTCCAGCACATATTCCTCATCCTTCTCGATCTTCATATGTAAATTGTTGCACTCCTGTTCAAGCTTTTGAATAAAGCATTCTTGTTCAGTCATTTCTTGAGTGAAAAAAAACTTGAAACATTTTTGGAGCTCATCAGATCCGGACAGCCGCTTGAGCTCATTCAAGTTTGGACGATTGGACATGGCTTATCAGCAATGGTAATATGTGAAATGAGCGGCTAATAGTAGATGTAAAACCTAGAAAACCTAAGCTGCTATTTATAACCACTCACAAAACCCTAATCCTTTGAACTAAACTGCTATAGTAGTGACCAGTATCATTTCTTTCTTATCTTCAAATACTGTCATACATTTCAATTTTCAATGCACATCAAAAAGATTCTTATCTTTTTCTTATCTTTAAATCCATAAACCTCATTTTCTTATGTTTTTCTCACATTTAAATTCTCATACAATCATTCCAATTTTTCATTCATCACATACACTCTTATAACTTTATTATATACTTTATTCTAGTTTTTCACAATTGTAGTTTCTCATTCATCTTTATATGTACCTTTAACCGAGACCGATTTCGGCAAAAATCTTAGACCGAGACCGGACCGAATGTGGTCGGTCCGGTCCAACATGGCCAAATTAGCCCAAATTAGTCGGTTTGTGATCCGGACAGGACAGAGACCGAATTAGCCCAAAATCCGAGACCGAGGACCAGACCGGTCTCGGTCGGTCCGTCGGTCGGTTCGGGTCATTTGCTCAGCCCTAGGTTGGAATATAAATTAAACATATATTTTGAGAGATCTTAAAACAACAATGTAAATACTTATTATGGAGCGGAGAACATATAGTTGTAATTATTAAGTATAATTGTTGGTCGTTTGTAAATGCTACTAGTTAGACGAATGAAATACTTATTATGGAGCGGAGAACATATGTGAAGTTTTTATAGATTTTTAATTTTTTACTTTTTTATTTTTGTTTTTAATTTTATAATATTTATAATAATATTTTTTAGTTTTTATGTTTTTTGAATTTCAATTTTACTAGTATTTTTGTTGACATTTGTTTGAGAATATGTTGATTTTTTTAACTTTTTCACAACTGAAAGAAAAATTGATAGAAATGTAAATATTGGGCTTTATTGTTGGGCTTTATTGTTGGACTTTACTAATGTATAACGGTAACCCTTTTATGTTGGGCTTTATTATTGGATTTTGAATAGTCACGCTATTGGTAACAAAAGATGTTACTATTGGGCTAAAAATTTAAATAATAGAAAAAACTTTTAAAATTTGTAGCCACAAAAAAAAATCAAGCTTATATACAATGATTATAAAAAACCTTAGTAGGCAGCAGCAAATTGATTATGTAGAACTAAAATGTTGAAACTAAAAAAATTGTTAGCAACAAATTCGACAGAATTTAAATTTGATGTATTTCTTTTTGGATTTTATTTTATGTTTTGTCATTTCATTTGTTTATAAAGTTATTTAGGTTAATTAAATTTTCGTCATTTTGCCATTTCATTTGTTTATAAAATTAGTAGAGTTAAGTTTTAATAAAACAATTACATATTGCGTTTGCTTGTGCAAATAATGCAACTCTACTAATTTTATAATTTTTAAAAAATCTAAAAAAAGACAATTAAAAATTTTAGTTAAACTACATGTGTTGGGATGTAGTTTTGAATAACGTTTTGAATATAATTGACAACTATGGAATTTAGACTAACAAGCAAAATAATATCATCACACGTTATTAGCATGAAATTGCTCAAAACAAAATTAGGTAGGGAATTCTCAAGTTATTTTTATTGTTTATCTCTTGATGTCTATTGTAATTTACAAGAATAATAATTGTAATAATAAATGTCATTTAGGGAACTCTCAAGTTATATCTTCTTGTTTATCTCTTGATCTAAATTGTAATTTACTAGAATAATAAATGTTCTATTGTGGGTATATAAAGAGTGTTATGGTTTATTTTCTTGTTAATCTATTAAATTCTCTTTGTAGTGTATAAGGACAACTAGCTTATAGATCCATGGAATCACGAAATTTTTTACAGAATAAGGAGTTACAAGAAAATTAACAAACAACAACGGTCGCAAATAGATTTCATTGTTTTATGAAGGGAAAAATAAGTAATAATTCAACGATTCGATAAACAATTAGGTTTGTAATTATTAAAATAATAAACGTTCATGCATCGTCGTCTTCAAATTTGATTGTCTTAAAGAGCAAATGTGTGCGGTGAATATTAATCAAGTGATTAGCCATATCCATTCCTCAAACATCTAATAAGTTTAAAAAATGTGTACGTAAAAAGAGGCTGTGATTAATAGTATATGTAAGATAATTTGATCCGTGAATTCACCGCCCTTCAATGAAAATCAAGCATAAAAAAGTGGTGAAAAGAAATGAGATGATTGTTATTAAGTTATAATCCCAAATGAGTACGATGTGTCCCTTGCTTATAAGCTTATAAAGGATAAAAATACACCGTTGGTCCTTAAACTTGTCCAAAAGTATCGCAGGTCAAGGGCCTCAAAGTTGGAATTTTAGTCGCCGTGAGTCAAAAACTTGGATTTTTGAGGCCGATTGAGTCCTTTTGACCGTAATCTATTGGTCAACACCATTATTTGCTGTTTTGTTTTGTTTTTAGTTAAAGGCATAACGGTCATTTCATATATTTTGATTATTATACTTTTTTCCGCATAAAACGTTTTTATTAATATTTTGCAGGGTAATTTTTGACTAATTTTTAAATTACAAGAGAAAAGGGTAATTTTTGGGATTAAATCAATTAAATTGGTCAAATAATATTTATATGTGATATAAATAGCAGTTAATCTACAAAATAGCGTAACTATTCAAAATCCCCAATTTCCTATTTCAATTAACATACCCCCTCTCTTTCTTCTGTCATCAATCTGCTGGTAATTATAATCAATGGCGACATTAAAATTCAAGGGAGACCATAACAAGGTGGCCTATCTGGATAAATCAAAAGGAAGTGAGGATTATCATCAAATCCTTGACTTTTTAAACCGTTCTTCACTCAGGTATGCTTTGACTCATTGCCCTGCAATTATCTATGAGTCGTTAGTCAGGCAATTCTGGACTACGGCCTCTATAAGAAATGTTGAGGGTAGGCCCCAAGAAATTGTAGCAACCATTGATGGTAGTGAATGTGTGATTTCTGAATCATCTGTTAGGACTCATCTTCATTTGAATGATGGAGAGGGATTGTTTGATTTTACACAAACCCAGATTGTTGAGGGTATGGCAACACTTGGTTATCCAACTGATGGCACATTTATCTTTTACAAGAAAAGATTTTCTCCACAATGGAAATTTCTTGTTCACACCCTACTTCAGTGCCTCAGTCCCAAGTCAGGAGGTTGGGATCAATTTTCAAGCTCTCTTGCTTCTGGTATTATTTGCCTATCTGATGGGAGGACCTACAACTTTTCTCGGTATATTTTTAGGGAGATGGTTGGGAACATAGCGGCTAATACTAAAACTAAATTTCTCATGTACCCTAGGTTTCTCCAAATGATATTAGATATTCAGACCATTGATACAAAACCCATGGCCATAGTTAGGCTTACTTCCAAATTATTTGCCACCATGAAGACTAATTTTGATGGGATCCATAAACCCCTGTTGCCAGCTATGTTGACTAATGGCAATAATGGTAATGGTCCAGTTGTTGCTGCTGGTGATAACATACCACCCACACCAGGAAATGATGGTGCTGGTGTAGCTGTTATTGCTGGAAGTAATGTACCAAATCCCACACCTGGCATAGATGGTACTGGTGAAGCAAATGCAAATACTAATAATATACCACCTTCTACGTTTGAGACTGCTGATCCTACTTCAGATGATGGTGCTGCTGCTAATCCAACATCTCCTCCCAGTCATACCAGCACCCATGCTTACCCAGGCACCTCTACAAGGCAACCCACTCTTAGTCCAACTAGGCAGCCTTTTGAAGATGATACATTTTCAGGTCGTAATTATAATGCTTCTCCTTCAAGATCCAATGACGCTCCACACTCAACGGGTAAACATACTTGTGGAGCTGAGGATTTTGATACTCTCACGTCTATGTCCTCTTTACTTAAAAGGTGCATGCAGAAGGTTGATACTTTGAAGTCAAAACTCAGGGACACCAGAAAAAAACTTGGTAATGCAGTTCTTAATTTGATTGCTAGAGTCAATAATTTGGAGGTACAACTTAAGAAGCGTAAGAGATATGCTGTGCTTTCTGACTTGGAGGATGAAAATGAAGCACCAAAGGATGATATTGACATGGATGCTCTCCACGAGTTGGCAAGTGTCTCCCTAGCAGATGCCAATACAAAGGATGCAGAGCCTGAACAAACAGAGGAGTTTAATTCTACTTTCCAGGAAGCTAAGCTTAATGATGATATTCTAGTTTCAGACACATCTTATATGTCCTATAGCAGACGCAGAACTTTGAGACGTCTAAAGAGGTTACCATATGTTTCAGCTTTTGAGAGGTTCAGTTCTCAAGTTTTTGTTGCTCAGACCTCCGTTGCTGCTGCTAGTTGTGTTGCTTCCGCTGGTGTTGCTTCCGGTAGTACTTCTGCTGGTGTTGCTTCTGTTGGTCTTTGTTCGGTTGGTATAGGTATACCTTCTCTGAAAAAAATATACGGATGGGATATCCTTTTCTCTATTAAAAATTCTAAAAATTCTCATGATTTAATAAAAACAGGTGAAGATGCTGGGAATAATGATGAACATTTCGGGATAGAAAATGCAAATGATGAGTTTGTTGAAGATGCTGTAAATATCAATGTTGGTGCGACTGATATAGGTAAAGATGCTACTACTTCAAATAGATACATAATTAAGTAGAAACCTCATATATTTTTATCAGGTTCATTGAACTATGTAAGTTTAACCAACGAGTGGATCACTTGTCTCACTTTGACTGATATGATTCTCATATTATTGATTCTCTGAAAATTTGTTATTTTACATTTGCAAAAAATAAGGAAGGGACATGCTTTTTTGAAAAAACACTATAATTGCACATGTGAAAAAAATCTATATTTGCACATGTGAAAAATTTAAAAATGGTTATATATCTTTTTTATTTATATGAATGATAAAATTTAGTAATATATATAGTTTTCAATATTTATAAAACTATAGTATATTTCTCTATTAAAAGTTATAAAAATTCTCATGATTTAATAAAAACAGGAGAAGATGCTGGAAATAATGATGATCATTTCGGGGTAGAAAATGCAAATGATGAGTTTGTTGAAGATGCTGTAAATATCAATGTTGGTGCGACTGATATAGGTAAAGATGCTACTACTTCAAATAGATACATAATTAAGTAGAAACCTCATATATTTTTATCAGGTTCATTGAACTATGTAAGTTTAACCAACGAGTGGATCACTTGTCTAACTTTGACTGATATGATTCTCATATTATTGATTCTCTGAAAATTTGTTATTTTACATGTGCAAAAAATAAGGAAGGGACATGCTTTTTTGAAAAAACACTATACTTGCACATGTGAAAAAAATCTATACTTGCACATGTCAAAAATTTAAAAATGGTTAGATATCTTTTTTATTGATATGAATGATAAAATTTAGTAATATATACAGTTTTCAATATTTATAAAACTATATTATATTTCTCTATTAAAAGTTATAAAAATTCTCGTGATTTAATAAAAACAGGAGAAGATGCTGGAAATAATGATGATCATTTCGGGGTAGAAAATGCAAATGATGAGTTTGTTGAAGATGCTGTGAATATCAATGTTGGTGCGACTGATATAGGTAAAGATGCTACTACTTCAAATAGATACATAATTAAGTAGAAACCTCATATATTTTTATCAGGTTCATTGAACTATGTAAGTTTAACCAACGAGTGGATCACTTGTCTAACTTTGACTGATATGATTCTCATATTATTGATACTCTGAAAATTTGTTATTTTACATGTGCAAAAAATAAGGAAGGGACATGCTTTTTTGAAAAAACACTATACTTGCACATGTGAAAAAAATCTATACTTGCACATGTCAAAAATTTAAAAATGGTTAGATATCTTTTTTATTGATATGAATGATAAAATTTAGTAATATATACAGTTTTCAATATTTATAAAACTATAGTATATTTCTCTATTAAAAGTTATAAAAATTCTCGTGATTTAATAAAAACAGGAGAAGATGCTGGAAATAATGATGATCATTTCGGGGTAGAAAATGCAAATGATGAGTTTGTTGAAGATGCTGTAAATATCAATGTTGGTGCGACTGATATAGGTAAATATGCTACTACTTCAAATAGATACATAATTAAGTAGAAACCTCATATATTTTTATCAGTTCATTGAACTATGCAAGTTTAACCAACGAGTGGATAACTTGTCTCACTTTGACTGATATGATTCTCATATTATTCATTCTGTGAAAATTTGTTATTTTACATGTGCAAAAAATAAGTAAGGAACACGCTTTTTAAAAAAAAAACTATACTAGCACATGTGAAAAAAATCTATACTTGGACATGTGAAAATTTTAAAACTGATTAGATATCTTTTTAAATAATATAAATAATAAAGTTTAGTAATATATATGCAGTTTTCAATATTTTTAAAACTATAGTATATTTCTCTATTAAAAGTTATAAAAATTCTCATGATTTAATAAAAACAGGAGAAGATGCTGGAAATAATGATGATCATTTCGGGGTAGAAAATGCAAATGATGAGTTTGTTGAAGATGCTGTAAATATCAATGTTGGTGCGACTGATATAGGTAAAGATGCTACTACTTCAAATAGATACATAATTAAGTAGAAACCTCAGATATTTTTATCAGTTTGATTGAACTATGCAAGTTTAACCAACGAGTGGATAACTTGTCTCACTTTGACTGATATGATTCTCATATTATTCATTCTGTGAAAATTTGTTATTTTACATGTGCAAAAAATAAGTAAGGAACATGCTTTTTTTTTTAAAAACTATACTAGCACATGTGAAAAAAATCTATACTTGTACATGTGAAAATTTTAAAACTGATTAGATATCTTTTTTAATAAAATAAATGATAAAGTTTAGTAATATATATGCAGTTTTGAATATTTATAAAACTATAGTATATTTCTCTATTAAAAGTTTTAAATGTTCTCATGATTTAATGAAAACAGGTAAAGATGCTGGAAATAATGATGATCATTTTGAGATAGAAAATGCAAATGATGAGTTTGTTGATGATGCTGTAAATATCAATGTTGATGCGACTGATATAGGTAAAGATGCTACTATTTCAAATAGATACATAATTAATATAAAACTCATATATTTTTATCAGGTTCATTATTTAAATGTTCAGAAAATTTGTTATTTTATATGTACAAAAAATAGGGATGGGACATGCTTTTTTTGAAAAAAATCTATACTTGCACATGTGAAACAAATCTATACTTGCACATGTGAAAATTTTAAAAATGACTATATCTTGTTTATATTCATAATTAAGTAGTTGCTAATCCTTAAGATTTAATGAAACAGGAGAAGATGCTGAAAAAAACAATGTTGTTTCAACTGATATAGATAAAGATTATATTATGTCAAATATATTAATAGTTAATTATAATTAATTAATATTGCCATAATCGATCGTGACTAATGAAAATATACATACTCTTCCTGGTGCATACACAAATGATTCTTCTGGCCTCATTAAGAAAGGGAAAACAAATATGATGGATGATAACAGTTCTTCTGATCAAGAAAAGCTGTTCAAAAATATAGAAAAAGAAAAAATTGCAGAGAATGATGCAGTTTCTTCAACTGATACTACTACGGATGAAAAACTTGGAGAGGGTGATGCGGTTCCTTCAGTTGATACTAGTAATGACAATGATGAAGAATTTGCAAGAAAAATCCATGCTGAGGAACATGCACAATTTGGGAAGAGAATACAAGTTGAGAAAGAAGCACAACTGGCTAGCACCCTAACAACCTAGAGAAAAAAGAATTGGATGCTCAATCTATGATGTATAGTGACACTGACTGGGCTGATATTTTGGCTAATGTTGCAACAAACTCTTCTCTTAAAAAGGAACTATTAGGGGATGATGTGACAGACGATGACTATCCTACTAGGATGGTTGCCTTAATAAAAAAGAGGAAGCAGGCTATTGCTGAACGTAAGGCTAAGGAGAAACGGGACAGGCCAATGTCTCAAGCTCAGCAAAGAGAGTTTATGCGAAATTTTGTGAAAAATCAGAGTTGCTTTCTCTATAGCTCTGGATGGACCTTGAATCAAGTCAAGCGCTTACCTGATGAAAAGCTTAGGGCTGAATATGAGAAGCTTCGACAGGCCCTTGAGAAAGCTCATATCGGAAAGTATAGGAATAGTTTGAGCAGCTCTAAACCTCTGTTAGATGAACCTTATCCCAAAAGGCTTAAGACTTCTAATATTTGTGACTCTTTTGATGAGGTTGCAGCTGGTTCTTCTCAACATGATGGGTCTAGTCAACCTACCACTGATACTACCTTTTCTTATGAGGAGTTGGTTACTGCGCCTTCTGCTTCTTCTGGTGACAAACCCTCCATTCCTGCTGTTGCTTTTGTGGAGACACCTAAAGCTCATATACCTTTTGTTTCTACTCCAAATATCTATTCACGTACCTCTTCCAGGAAACGAAGGAAGTCTTTGGCTAAGAAGCCTGTTCCTAAGCCAATTGAGGACTTGGATGATCAGGTTTTTCTTAAGTTTAATTCTGAGAGTGAACCTGATGACGATCCCCCTCTTCTTCGGAATGATATTGCTGCATGGGAAATCGTGTTTACACCTCTGGGAGAAATAAATTCAATGATATGGAATAATGGTGTCACCAAGTACTTTACCTTTCTTAAGGAAATTTTGCATATGGTGAATAAAAAAGACTTAATGTATCTCTATGCAATGGTGGATAATCATTATGCAATGAACACTGCTTCAGTGGTTGGTCTCAAGCTTTGGAATGATTTAAAGGTATTGATGGAATCCCTTGAAGGTGGGGATGCTTACTCAGTTTGGTCCAACCAACAGTTTTGGCAAGTGAGGAGTTGGAGGTTATACCCCTTCTCGAATGTTCACATATTGGAGACTATGACTGGAGAAGTGCTATATATGTTTGTGGATGTGCCATATCCGTTGACGGCCAAGATTATGGAAAGGATGCTTAAGCACAAGTTAGAGATTGGAAAAATGGTTGTTGGTAATGAATTAACTACTGCTGAGAAATTGGTTAGGTTCATTAAAAATCAACTTGTTAATGCTCAGGTTCATGGTAAAATTAAAAAAAAAATAAAATAAATAAATAAATAAATAAATAAATAAGTAAAAATAAAAATAAAAATTATTTTTAAAGTAACTTGCATATAATAAATTTTTTTTGAAGTGCTATGTTTTCAAAAAAACAAATGCTGTGATCATAAATCCATTGACAGTTGCTGACTTACTCAAAATAAGATGGTTCTCAATGTACCATGGTCTAATAAACTAAAACATTGGCTACTCCATGAGCAAACGGCTCTGGTAAAGAGACCTCAAATCCGTTAATGGCTGACAAATTGCCAAAAATTGTATGGTGCTCAACTCACCATATCTGTGTAGATGAAGAGTTGGCTAGCCCACAAGTTCATGGCTTGTGGTAAAGGCAGTGGAAAACCATGTCTAGTCCTGAGTAAAACGGCTACAGGTAAAGACATGTCAAATCCGTTGATGGCTGTGATGATTTGCACAAAATCATTAGGGTTTTCCAACTCACCAATGATTCACGTTCCAAGAGTTGGACTGGTTATTAGTTCACCAGGGTGATGGCATAATTCCACCAAAGGACTAGCTAGCCCAAGAGTGAGTAGCTACTTGGTAAAGGCTCATCAAATCTACTCCTGCTGGTGGTTACTACTTATGTTGCTGCTGGTGTGTTATCGTTGCTGCTGCTAAAGTCTATTGTTGTTGTCTTATTGTTGCTTCTAAACATCATATATAAATCAACAATCTTTGGAAGTCGACATCTATGTGAATGCAGACTGGTTCTTGCTGGTATAGTACTTATATTGTTATAATAATATTCAAATCAGTTTATGTTTATAAGTTTGTTAGAGAAAGGGATATGCATGAAATATATTAGTAAGTGAAAATGCATATCTTCTCTACAAAGTTTTATAGTAAATGTCGTTTAGGGATTCTTGTAGTTTATATTAGGAAGTGATAATTATTTTAGTTAAATTATATTCACATGTGTAGTATCTTCAATTAGGCGATTTAAGGTTTTATTAAGATTTCTTCACTTGTGAAGAAAATCAGAATGCATTGGATAATTGAGGTATATAAGTTCGAAATAAGTGTAGTTGTAATATCTTCAATTAGGTGATCTAAACTTTTATTAAGTTTTCTTCACTTGTGAAGAAAATCAAAATGCACTGTATAATTGAGGTATATAAGTGTAAATAACTATTATGGTATGACTGAAACATGTTGCTGCTTCTTTTTAATTGCCATTAAGATATCTTTTACTGTGTTATAATTTACTATGATTCAACATGTGTGGTTTACTATTTGCAGATGCTTTCGCAGTTCAGTTATTGAAAGATATGATATGACTGAAACTTAATGTGTGAATGATGCTGATAACTTGAATGGTCATGTTGATTCACTTAATCCTGCATGTGGTCAGTTTTAATTCTTTGCTTTATAATGATCACTTATGAGAAAATACATTTGTAAGTGATATGTAATGTTAAATTTGTGGATTGAAATGTCTTTGAACATTTGTAAGTGATATGTAATGTTAAATTGATTGGTGACAGGAAAAAGAACATACGTAAGTTGCTGCTGGTGTCTTATCATTGCTGCCGCTAAAGTATGTTTTTGGCGCTAAGGATCATGTATCAATCCACAAGTTTTTGAAAGCCGAGATTTATGTAGAAACTTGAAATTAACCTTGAAAAATTAAAGTTTAGGGGAGGCTTGTTAGAAATTATTAAAATTCGTATGTGGTTCCTGCAGTAAAATATAAAGTTCTTGCTGGTATAGTATTTATATTGTTATAGTAAATAGTCAAACATGTTTATTTTTAGAAATTTGTTAGAGAAATGTATATGCATGAATTATATTACGAAGTGATAATGCATATCTCCTCTACACATTATCCAGTAAATGACGATAAGGGTTTCTGCTAGTATAAAAGAAACTCTTGGAAATGTAAAATGTATACCTTGAAAAAACACTTTTAATAGTTAAAAAAACACTTTTAGTTATTCTTCCTTAATTCTTTTGTTTATATCATTTAATAGGTAATTTATTGAATTTAATGGGTTAACATCTAAAGAAAATGTAAATGATATAAACTTTTCTAATATTAAAAAAAATAATTGGTTATAAACGTTACAAAGGATGTTTAGTGGACTTTGATTATGGGCATTAGAATTGTTTGAAAGCCTTTTTAGGCCCAAACTTAATCCAAATATAAAGTTGCAGTCAAAAAACGATTAAAAATATAGTCAACCACACACTCCTATGTAAGTCGTATCTTACTCAGTTAAACACAACACAGATAAAAATCAAACCACACACTCCTACCTAACTCAGTTAAAAGAGAGAAAAATAATCATCGGCTTGGATTTTTAAGATAATCAATCAAAAACAGCAAGCATATTATAATCATCAGATTTAACAAAAAGGTAGAATTCAAAATCTTATTTAATTGCTTATATCTATGAAAATATGCTGATTGATTGGAATATGTGATTAATTTGAATATTAGGAAGTTCGGTAAGATTGCTTATTTTGTTTATTAATAGGGAAAATGTGATTGATTGGAATATTAGGACTAGGGCACGAGCTATTTGATAAAATACCCCACTAATTTAGTAGAAAAAGTTTAAAGTTTTCACATGTGAAAAGTTTAAAATACCCCACTAATTTAGGGCAAGTATGATGGTCCTAATGATGATCCTACATGTATTTCGTGTATATCTCACCGGTGGATTTAAAAAACCTCGTGAATTAACTTGGGTTACAGGTGTGGTTCTAGCTGTATTGACTGCATTTTTTGGTGTAACTGGTTATTCCTTACCTTGGGACCAAATTGGTTATTGGGCAGTTAAAATTGTAACAGGTGTACCTGACGCTATTCCTTTAATAGGTTCACCTTTGGTAGAATTATTGCGCGGAAAAGTGCTAGTGTGGGACAATCCACTTTGACTCGTTTTTTATAGTTTACACACTTTTGTATTGCCGCTTCTTACTGCCGTATTTATGTTAATGCTAAAAAAACATTAACATAAATACGGCAGTAATTTAGTAGGAATAGGACACAAGCTATTTGATAAAATACCCCACTAATTTAGTAGAAAAGTTTAAAGTTTTCACATGTGAAAAGATTTAGATATTTGTTAAAACTTTTACATGACGAAATGAAACTAATAGTTACATATGTAATTGTTTGTATATCTTAACAGAAATTAAATATAAAGAACTCAAAAAGAATAACAAGAAGCGAAATTGTTGAGAAGAAGAATACAGAAAAAAGAATAACAAGAAGCCAAAAAGTAATAGATGATGAAGGAACAAGTAAAAGAAAAGGAAGAAAGACAAAGGAAAGTACTGAAGCTTCTACTTCTTCAGGCCCCAGACATGTAACTTCTAAGAAGTTAAAAACAAAAAAGGGAAAAATGACCAAAAAACAAAAAAAATGCTAAAAAGAAAGTTACTATTAGAACAAAGACGGCAGCAACAGCTCTTTTTTCAACTATGAACGTTTTAAATGCCGAGAGAAGAAAATGTTTGATTGAAATGGGGTTTGGAAGTTTGATTGGTATGAAGATACATGATATTCCAGGTGCTTTAGGGTATTATGTTATTTCAAAGTTTGACATTGAAAAAATGAGTTTACCATTAAGTAATGGTTCTATTGATGTTACTGAAGATAAAGTTCATCAAATTTTGGGTATACCTGTTGGAGGAATTTCGATAGAGTGTTTGGAAGAAAGAAATGCAGATGATCCGTTCATCAAACAATGGTTCCAACAGTTTCAATCAAAATCTGCAAAAAATAACATCCGACCAAATGATATAATGGATGTTATAATTACAACAAATGATTGTGGCAACCTATTTAAAATGAACTTTCTAATGCTCTTTGCGAACACGATGGGTATGTGTGAATCTTCAGGAGCATGTAACTTATCTATTTTGAAAAAAATAAATGATGCTATCCTGGAGAAAGCAGAAACTGTGAATTGGAGCAAGTTCATAATTGATTGTTTAGAACCAAGCATAAGAAAATGGAATTACAAAGTTTCAAACTACTTTGTTGGTCCGATCACTTTTATGACTGTAAGTAAATCATTCATTATATATAAATACATATATTGCTTATATAATTTGTATGAATTCAATATTAACATAATAATTTAACATGTAGCTATTATATCTTGACTCAACAAGATGTGACCGTTTTCCAATTCCTAGAAATAGGCCAGCTATAACAGAGTGGAAGTCAGTTTTCATGAAGTTCCGAGAAAAAATAGAACTTCAGGAAGGAGGTTTTGGTTTATTACCAAAACAAGAGGATATTATTGGGAGTGACTTAGAATCAAAGGTACTTTTACTCTAAAATTTTGTATAATTTTTTACAAGTGAAAAAATCATTAAAAATATTATATGCTACCATAAATTTTAATTTACTTCTTTTTCTTAAACAGCTTGCTGAAGAAAAGATTGAATCAGATCTTTTGATGCTGATTGATGAGAAAGAAAAGTTAAATGAGTTGTTAAATGAATCAATGAGAAAATTTCCAGAGAATCAAAAGATAAATGATTTGAAAAGAAAATTTGATGGTATCTTTTCTAATGATATAAATGATAATGGTTAGTAATATATACAGTTTTCAAATATTTATAAAACTAGAGTGTATTTCTCTATTAAAAGTTATAAATGTTCTCATGATTTAATGAAAAACAGTTGAAGATACTGGAAATAATGTTGATCATTTCGAGGAAGAGAATCAAAATGATGAATTTTTTGAAGATGCTGTAAATAACAATGTTGGTACAACTGATACAGGTAAAGATGCTACTACTTCAAGTTTAACCAAAAAGTAGATCACTTGGCTCTCTTTGACTGATATGATTCTGATGTTATTGATTCTGTAACAATTTGTTATTTTACATTAGCAAAAAATATGCATGGGACATCCTTTTTGAAAAACAATCTATACTTGCACATGTGAAAAACTCTATAGTTGCACATGTGAAAAAATCTATATTTGCACATGTAAAAAATTTAAATGATTAGATATCTTTTTTAATGATATGAATGATAAGGGTTAGTAATATATAAGATTTTGAATATTTATAAAACTTGAGTATATTTCTTTATTAAAAGTTTAAAATATTCTCATGATTTAATTAAACAGGGGAAAACAATGCAAATGATGAGTTTGTTGAAGATCCTACGGGAAGCAATACAGGTAAAGATGCTACTACTTCTGGTATATTCTTAATTAAGTAGTTGCTAATCTATAAGATTTAATGAAACACGTGAAGATGCTGAAAATAAGAATGTTGATGAACTCTAAACTTACACAACGAGTAGATCAGCTGATACACTTTGACTCATATGCATCAGTCTACTTCCTTTAGTATTGCCAACATGGATCATGACTAATCCATAGGTTATGCAAAACCGTCCCCTTCACACAACACATGGAAAATCCACTTATCAAAACATGGAAAAATCTCCTGAACACAAACTACACATTAGAATGCTCCTACGTGGAACTGAACTTCAAAATAAGATGTAATAGCAATTTGCCCTATAATTTTTTAATGTTGATACTTTAAAACAATAAAAAACAGTAGTGTATGTGCTGTTTTTTCATGTCCAAAATCATAGGCATAGGACATCCTTTTTTTTACATATTGCATCTTATCAAGAAGTTAGTTGTAACAAAATTGTTGATTTGGATGTTTTGATCAACTTAGCCAAAGCATCTGTTGTTGCTGGCACAGAAATTCCTCCTGGTTTGAATGAAGATATTGCTGCTGGTCCTAATGAAGGTCCTAATTCTACTGATGGGGATGCTATTCATGAAGAAAATGTTGACAAATTTCAAAATGATATTCCAATTCCTGAAGTTGTTTCACCAACAAAAACAAAAATGAGCCGATCATCAATTAGAAAAGAAAAAGGAATAGCAATATATAATAAACCTGAATCGTCAAGTGATGCCGATGACGAAAACATTGATGTTGATGAAACGGTGAATATTGATAAGAATGCTTTGACTGAAACACTGGTTGGAGCAAACAATGATAGTGGTTTAGATAAAATGGTGAATTCTGGTAATAATGCTGGAGGACAAAAAAATGTTAGGGAGAAGAAAAGAGGTAGGGGGGAAAATGCTAGGGGGAAGAAAAGAGTTAGAGAACATAGTGTTAAAGATTCTGCTGCTTCAGGTACATTCATTCTATACTCAAATATAGAAACTTTTATTGAAGATAATGTTGATTGTATAAATACTAGTATATCCTCTCTTTGAATTAATCGTCTCTTTGGTGTTTGATGATATAGAACAAAAACAGAATGCTGCTGAACCAAGCGAAGTACAAAAAAAAAAAAAGAGATGAAGACCGAGAAAAAATCTGGTTAACGATTCTCCAGATCCATTACGAACTATATTACCAGATCAGGTAAATATTATTTTTTACTTGTTCATACAAGTTAATTTAAGTTTAATTCATAAACAATAAATTAGTTCTTAATGAAATGCAACATTTTTCAGGTCTTCTAATTGCATTCTGTAAAAGAAATGAAAGAAAAATGTGCAGCAGCAAAAGTTGTTATTTGATAATTTTGGCACAATCTTTATGCAATGTTATCCTAGGTCCTGTTCCTTAGTAGTATTTAATTTTCAATACTTTGTTATGGTGTTGGTACAATCTTTATGTTGGTTGTTGTAAGACAGTTGGGGTGTATGGATGGTGATGTGTTGTACAGACTATGAATTGATCTCCAAATTAGTGTTAGCGTTAGAATGATGATGTGTAAAATGATGATGGTTTTTGTCTTTGTCATTGTTCTTTGTTAGTAATGGATGTTGTTTGGATCTGTTGTATAGCTTAGCTTGTAAAATTCCCATTTTCCAAGTTAAATATAACTTGTTCGAGACTTAGAGTCGGATGGATGATTCTTTCCAAGGTAAAAATGTTACTTCTATAGAAGTATGAGTAACATTTGGGCTTTGCTTTTTGTTTAGAAAAATATGAACAATGGTGCATGAATATGGAACATATAAAAATCACTTTTCACTTAAGAAAAACAAACTTAAAACAATCATAGATAGAGAAACATCATAAACTTGTTAACACCATTTCATTAATGCTTCCTACAACCACTGCTCTCTCCCTTATGCATTTTCCGGTTCACCTTGATTTGTTGAAACATATCTTCAAGTTGACTAATCCCGTTTTCCTACGCAAAAACATTTGCTAACTTAAACTTATTTCCACCTGGGTTCTCCTATTCAACTTGACGCTCCTCATCATCAAGTTGCTCATCCCTTATCTCTTCAACATAATCCTCCTGCTCAGCATCTTGATTCAACTGATTCTCCACATCTTCACCCTAATCATCTTCCTCTTACTCGCCATCTACTTCATCTCCTTCATCAGCTCAATTAATCTCATCCCAATAAAAGTCTTTTGTCCGCAACCAATTAAGAATCCTTGTCCACTTGTGCACTTGTCTATACGATCTATATTCAACAATGGGTTCATCCCCAAATTCATATATGATTGCATCAAAAATCAAAATAGCTATTTAAGACATATTCATACTTTTCTTGCTGATTTCGAAAATTCATTGGATCAAGTTTATTACTGAATGTGATTAACAGGCATTAGCGCATCTGTATAAATAGACAAAATATACTATGTCTACATATTATTAAATTCATTTATATGTGATTTAACTAGACACGGATTTACTTTATGGAACAAAAAGCAACTGAGAAAGTTATATTTTAACCAGGTGAAAACAAAAATAGCTAAGTGCTAGAGTTCAAAAAATACTTACTTTTTTAATGGATAATTTCTTGAATCATGATTAACATATTCTCCACAACTTGAACACTTCCTTTTTCCATCATTAGCCATATGATTTATTTAGAAACAGCCTACTGGTTTTTCACGATCACCAGGATATAGTGTCCTAGAAAAACAAAGTTATCAATTGCAGATTTGCATTAACCTCTGTAAGCTTGAAACTATGGCCTGCATCAAGGAATATAATTAACAATAGTTCAACGATTGCAAAAAAGATAGTTTATCTATTTGCAACAGGTTGCCTAACTAGTGAAAAGAAGAAGTGGAAATTCACTGCCCTATCTTATAATCGTAGGTGATGGATGCCATTAGCATTAGCTATATAAACTTTCAAAAACGTTATTGACTATCACAAAGTTATTAGCATTAGCTATATAATCGTAGGTGACGGCTGCCATTAGCATTAGTTATTGACTTTCAAAAACGTTATTGCCACTGCCCTATATAGTTCCTTCTGGTATAGTAGTTATTGACTTTCAAAAACGTTATTGCCTAAAACTTGAATGAGAATGTGGAAATTCAATGATCATTGACAAAGGATTTCTATAAATGTACCTACTTGTAGGAACAATAATAACAATTTAAAGTAACCATATCAGTGAAAAAGCAACTATTTTATTATAACAATCTCAAAAAAACAGAACTATTTCAAAAAATAAAACAAAGTTATATAAGCTATCAGCTTTAAAATGATCACATAAGGAATCAGTTAAAAAAGTTAGTTTTTTAGTTCAGAAAAGTTGCAGAATGTATGCCTCAACTGATACTAACAAAAATTACTTAGCTCATAAATCAAAAACAAATCCCACTGATAAGACATCTGAATCAGTTGAACATAGTGATTCTACTAAACCATTAAATCAATCAGACTGATACACCAACTCTGCCTGTAAAAATCAATGACCTCACAAAACAGACAAAGTGAAACAAAACGAGCCTTCACCATCATGCACAAAACACATAACATCACAGGATAAATTGATATAACAATAGACTCAATGGGACTATGCCATCTTGGCTAAATTGATGTTCATACATTCCAACAACTCACAAAACCTCATGGACCTAACAACATTGAAAACTTAAATAATCGCTAATCTCATCATTATTCACATGCGAAGATACTATAACTAAACTTAAATCCGATAATAACCTCAAAATTCCATTGCTTACTGATATTCTTCACTCGTGAAAATAAATTTAAAAAAATTAAATTCACATGTGAAGATTCTCCAAACTAAACTTAAATCCGATAATAACCTCAAAATTACATTGCTTACTGATATTCTTCACTTGTGAAGATAAATTTTAAAAACTTAAATCACTAATCTCAACATTATTCATATGCAAAAATACTCTAAACTAAACTTAAATCAGATAATAACCTCAAAATTCCATTGCTTACTGATATTCTTCACTCGTGAAAATAAATTTTAAAAAATTAAATTCACATGCGAAGATACTCTAAACTAAACTTAAATCCGATAATAACCTCAAAATTCCATTGCTTACTGATATTCTTCACTCGTGAAAATAAATATTAAAAACTTAAATAATCGCTAATCTCAACATTATTAATATGCAAAGATACTCTAAACTAAACTTAAATCCGATAATAACCTCAAAATTCCATTCCTTACTGATATTCTTCACTCGTGAAAATAAATTTAAAAAACTTAAATAATCACTAATCTCAACATTATTCACATGCAAAAGATACTCTAAACTAAACTTAAATCCGATAATAACCTCAAAATTCCACTGCTTACTGATATTCTTCACTTGTGAAAATAAATTTTAAAAACTTAAATAATCGCTAATCTCAACATTATTCACATGCAAAAGATACTCTAAACTAAACTTAAATCCGATAATAACCTCAAAATTCCATTGCTTACTGATATTCTTCACTCGTGAAGATAAATTTTAAAAACTTAAATAATCACTAATCTCAACATTATTCAAATGCACCTAAATTACACCTAAAAAACTATGATTTATGAAATTTAATTCATCTCTAAACATTAAAAACCTAATCCGTAAAACTATTATTTCACAAACACATCATTAGATAGTAACTGTAAACAAACAGAACCTAATAAACCAATAAAAATCTTCACATGTGCAAAAAATAGATGTCTAATAAAGCAAATAAATCAATTAAACATATTCATGACATAGTCAACGCCGGAGTCAACGCTGGAGAAAAAGTTGTTAAACAGTTAAAAACTAAATCAGATTTAAACAGAAAAATATAAATTAGAGATCCAATACCGCAATAAACGCCGGATATATAAAGAACGAGATGACGGAGATGACGGAGATGCGGTGACGGAGATGATGAAGATGGCAGATATAGAGTTAATAGCAAGATCGTTAAGTTTGAGTGTGTTTTTGTGTGTGTGTGTTTAAGTGTGATTGAAGGAGAGAGAGAGAAAACCGGGATAAACTTTAGGGGTGTGAAAGCAAATGAAGATAATTCACTTAGACCCCTAAAAATTTCGTCCAATATTTACAATAATGCCATTCCGCCCAAAATCAGATTTACTTGATCCTACGGTCCAGATCTCTTCTCGCGTTCTCACAAAAAATAGACTTCTCATTTGAACGCTTGTCTATATATATATATATATATATATATATATATATATATATATATATATATATATATATATATATATATATATATATATATTAAAGGAGAAAAAGAAAAAAAAGAAAAAATAGAAAAAGAAAGAAAAGAAAAGAAAAAAAACATACGGACTACCATCCCGCCTTTTATTTTTGTTTAAGTCAAAAAAGAGTCAAGAAAAATACGAAATGAGTTAATAGTTAGTGAGTCGAGTCTTGGCTTAGCAACACTACGTTTTACATGTGATTAACTAGATAATTGACTTACCACCAGTAAAATTCCATATATCCACCAAACCGTGTTTTCCATACCCTTACACCTAACGTTACAACCCTTTAAAAGCCATCTTTGATAGTTTATCCTAGGTGCTTACGCCAAAGCGGCGGAGGTTTGATATTTTCTCAATCCTATGGTAATCTATGTGTTATGACTGGTAGAGAGTGTTTAGTTTTCCCGTTTCCATACATGTTATACAACTTATACACCCGAGAGATGAGAGAATCCAAAAACTTTATGTGAGGTGCTAGTATTTAATTTCCATGCTTGTTTTGACTATTGTAGAGCTTGTGATGTTATAAACTACTTTAAAACAATGTTAAATGCCCCCTAACTTGTAAATTGATTAGATAAAAGCACATTTGCTTGAGGACAAGCAAATCCCAAGTGTAGGGATATATGATAAGGATTTAAAACATGCATTTTTAGGGGGTCATTTAAGCTCTAAACTCGTACATTTGTGATCAATTATTGCCTTAAATCGTTCTTTTTCACATTTTAAGTACTTGGGACGCAAAAGCTGGAAGCTGACACGTTTTGGGCACAAGAAAGCAAATAAAAACTACCAAGTCACGAAAAATTCTGGAAAAGGGATCCAAATGGCGTCACATGCTACAACGTGATGCCGTCACTTGTATTTTGGCCTGGATATTTGATGAAGATTTTACACGTGACGGCTCAAAAATGTTACAAGGCTTGAGAGATGACGGCGTCACCACCAAAGAAACAGTTCATGACAACGTCAGAGATACTAAGCGATGACGTCACAATGACAACTTGCACAAGATAAAACCCTAATGACGGTGAGCTGAGAGCGTCACAACTACAAAGTGACACCATCACATCTGTATACCTAGATATATTTTTCGTAGATTTTTCATTCATTGTAACACGTATCTTGGGAACACTTTGGAGTCCGAATTTTGGCAGCTTGTTTAGGGTTTTTACAGCCCTTACTTCATGTTTAAATAAAGATAAGTTATTCCTCTTTAATCATTCATTATGTCTATGTGTTTTTTGATTATATGTCTTTCTTTTCTTTCGATTAACATGTCCGACTAGATTTATTAGTTTTTGCTTGGATTGAGAGAAATCTAGTAATTAGTTATTAATTTTCGTCTCTTGTTTAATTGGTTGTCTCGCGTTAGGAGTAGGAAAACTGGCTATAATCTTATATGTGTTAGCTTGTAAATCTGACTAAACGCATTATACCCTGGAGTGCATTGGTGGTTTTTATTCGAAATATTTATTGCGTGAATGGTGGCTTGTAGATCTTAGAAGATTCTAATGAGATGACTTAATTGTCACTTGTAGATCTAGGGTTTCTTAAATGAGACTTATACATTCATAGATTTAGGGAATTTGACACCACCCTATGATAATACCAGAATACAATGCGCCAATTAAACAAGGACCTAACATTTTGACTAATTAATAAGAGATAACTATGGATAAAGATTATCTAAGTAAACATATTTTTCCCATCATACGAGTTCACCAATTTACTTTTCTTGCAATTAGTTTAATTTAGTTTTAATTAAGTAGTATAAAAAAACCCACTCTTCAAACCTCGAGATTTTACTTGCTTTTATAAAAAAATATAAAAATATAAAAAGGTATCATCATACACCTCTAGACCTAATTCGTCATACACTTCGACTTTCACAACAATATTCCCCTAGAGAATGGTGAATCCCCTATGTCTTACCTATACTACACTACAACGGTTAGGTACACTGATTAGAAGGATTGTAATACTTACTGTGTTACAATCTGATGCATCAATGTATATGTGATGCAATTTATGGATAATGTACGAAATAAAGAACCATCATCATATAATAAGTTGTCTTATGAAGTGTAGTATTCTAAGAACTACAAACAATCATAAGGATAAAATGAGAATGCAATATGAATATATAAAATAAACTCCTAGAAAAATAAACTACAAGTAAGATAATACCAAAAGAAAATTATCCTATTACTTGCATCATCGTGGTTGGATTTGGAGGTGAGGTTTTTCAAGATTGTAAGAATGTTTTCAAGAACGAGACGCATTTCATTGCAAAATTAACCTGGCTTTTGACAACATAGGCAAATATGCTTATGAGTGTTGGGATATGTGGATGGCCAGTTAATCCTTATAGAGGAATCAAGTTGGGCACATGTTGGTGTATTGTGAAAGGTAGTTCAACATCCATGGGTTGTAGAGATGGTGAGACACTAGTAGGTTGTGGTATAGTGGTGATGGAAAGTTTTATGGTGAATCTTCTTGTGACGATGACTCGATGGATGACTCAAGATTGATGGAATGTAAAAAGGTTTTTCACTAATCCTGCCCTTGTTGGTTGATGAAGCACTAGAGGTGGTAGACAAGGTAACTTTATGAGTAGTGAGAGTGGTGGCAGAAGGTAGTAATGACAATGCAAGTAACTAACAGTGCATGCTTATGTATAAAGTGGTGAGGATGATTATGCATGTATGAATATGTAATGTACTACCACTAAATAATTCCAAATGATAAAGAGTCATAAAGTTGATGAAGTGCAAGATATGAATCAATTTATGAAAAATGTGCAACTAATCACAAATCAACTTGATAACGTACTATGCCATTATCACCCTACACAAACTCAAATGTGTTAGTTTTAAATCTTGCACAAGATAAGAATAAGAATATCATCTTGCAACATGATAATTCAAACATTCATACCAACAAAAATGAATGAAACATATTCACATATTATTATGGCAAGGACCTCAAAAGTTAAACATATAAATAATCATATATATGAATGAAACAAGTTCACAAATAGACACATAAAAAGAAAATATCGTATATTAAGCATAGAAGAGGACAAATGTCACTACTAGCTTGAAATGCCATAATGTATGCTTTAAAAGAGTTGGAAAATCCCAAGTGTTGAGCTGGTGTTGAAAGAGATTGTTAATACAAATAAACCGTAAAAATGTTTATTAATATTTTGCGATCTCTTTGTGTTTTGTTGATAACAAATATAATGTTATCTTAAGTACAATTATAAGGATACATGTTATTTTTGTAAAGCATTTATATATAGCCATTTAATACAAAATGTTGTAATAAATCATTTGTTGTAATAGTTTATTAGGATGGGTAAAAATCACAACCCATGGATCATATCCATAACCCATGGTATTGACCCATACCCACTTGAGTAGATACATTGTATTCATTAGATACATTGAATCTAAAAGAATACCCATGGACCAACCCATAACCCATGACCCATGACCCATAACCAAAAAGCCCATGGGCAAAGAGGAGCGTCCCACGGATCCCTAGGATTACACAAGACGGATCCCTTATGGGAGGGATCCGGGGAACAGTGGAAAGTTTTCCTATAAATAAAGAGCTATTTCTTCATTCTAACTCACCCCTCTTCTTACTAATTCTCTCATATACTCTCATTCTCTTCTAACAAAAGATCACTTGATCTAGAGAGTACTTCTTTCTTTCTTTCTTTAGTGATTCTCATATAGGTCCTTCTCTAAGGCGAGATCACGAGCATTCTACAAGTCATCCAAGCAAGGGGTCCTTGATTGATTTGTTCCTCCGCAAGATTTCTGTAGCGAAGATCTTGTATTTGATATTTCGCATATTTGTTGTGTAATAGTCGTGTTGGTTTGGTCCACCGTGTTACGGACTCGATATTTAGCTTTGTACAGGAAAAATGTGTAAGCAACGTTGTGAAGGCTTCTCCGCCAAGTTGAAGGAGTTTGTTGACATAGTGCTTGAACTCTCGAGTAGGTGACTCGGGGAGTGGAGTAGGGCAAGGAAGGTGTCCTTGTAGCCGAACCACTATAAATCGGTTGTGTCATTTCTATCCCTTGCTTTACTTTATTTACTTTGTTTATCATTAGATCTATACTTTCTCTACATCCATACGATTTCACATAATATTGAATCTAAAGTTTTTGAAACTAACTTAAAATTGGCAAAACTATTCAACCCCCTCCCCCCTTCTAGTTTTCCACAATTGGCATCAAGAGCTAAGTTTATAAAAGTTTTAAAGTAAACCGTATTTTAAAACTTTTCGATCACTATGGGTTCTAAAAATTACAAGGAAGGGCAATCTATGCAACGACCACCACTACTTGAAACTAATGGTTTTATATATTGGAAAAATATATTCGAAACGTATGTGAAGTCTAAAGATATTGATATTTAGTACATTATTGTTGAAGGCGATTTTGAGGCTACCTCAAAAGATGATAAAGGAAATTTAGTTAACATACATCATGATAAACTAAACGATGAAATGAAGAAAAAGCTTTCTAAAAATAGTGAAGCTAAAATGGTTTTGTATAATGCTTTACCCAAAAAGGAATTCGAAAGAATTTCTATGCTTAAAACCTCTAAAGAAATTTGGAACTCTTTAGTTGTAACTCATCAAGGTAATCAACAAGTGAAAAATAATAAAACTGATTTATTTGTTCAACAATATGAACAATTTTCAATATCGGATGAGGAAACTATAGATCATTCATTTGCTAATTTTAATACTATTATTACATCTTTACAAGCACTTGATGAATCTTTTTCTAGCCGTAACCATGTTAGGAGATATCTAAGGGCACTTCCATCCAAGTGGAGATCCAAGGTGACGGCGATCGAAGAGTCAAAAGATTTGACAATCCTCACCCTTGATGAACTCAAAGGCAACTTAAAAGTCTACGAGCTTGTCCTTGCTAAAGACTCCGAAGCCTCAAAGGTGAAAGAGAAACACAAATCTCTTGCCCTTAAAGCCAAAAAGGCTTCAAGCGATGAAGAGAACTCCTCTTCGGATAGTGACGACGAGGAGTATGCTATGGCGGTAAGGGACTTTAAAAAGTTCTTTAGAAGGAAGGGAAGATACGTCAAACAACCGTATGACGACAAGAAAGGATTCCGGAAAAGCAAAGAGGACGAGAAGCCAAGGGATGATCATGCTTGCTTTAAATGTGGGGACCCAAACCACTTTATTAGTAAGTGTCCCAAACAGGATGATCAAAAGGCGTTCGTGAGCGGTACGTGGGGAATGAGCGACAAGGAGGACGAAGAAATTTGTCTCATGGCAAATGACGAGGTATGACACGTATACTATAGTAGCTCATCACTAGATGACGACTCATTGTATAATGAATATGACAAACTGTACAATATTAGCTTAAAACTAATTAACAAAAACAAGCTTTTAGAAAGTCAAAACCAACGTTTAGAAAAAGAAGTCATGGAATTAAAGCAAAATTGAAACGTCTAGAAAAGGGTAAAAAAGTAAGTGGTGAATGTGAACTTTGCGTTCAACTTCTAACACTAGTTGATCAACTTGATTCTAAAATTGCTAGAATGAGTACGAATACTTTAGATATGATATTAGATAGTGTTAAAACCGGTAACAACCAAAAAGGTTTAGGTATTCAACAACTTGATCCATCAACTAGTGAAAACAAAGAAACACAATTTGTTAAGGCACTAGAAAAACAAGCCACTGTTGTGGCGGATCCCAGGGATCCCATAAAAAGGGAACCGGCTAGTGTACAGCCAGGGATCCATGGGTCTGCTGTAGCAAACAGTGGTAATAACATAGCTTCTTCATCTAGAACTAATTTTGTTATCGTTAATAAGAAGAAACCAACTCATTTTACCACTAGACAACCACCTCCAAAATATAATCCCATTTTTGTAAGAAACAAGGCTCCATCTTTTTAAAAACCTAATCCATCTAGGAGACCTAATAATATTTACCCGAGAAGTAACCATCAAATGGGATGGAACCCAAATATGCAAAATGGTTTTCCTTTTCAAAATTTTGCACCATGGAATGCATATTCACCTTATCCATACATGTCTAACATGAATAGAATGTTTAACACAAATGGACCCATGAACAAATGGGGACCAAACTTTTGAGTTAATTTTTTTCTTAGGTGTGCTTAAAGGTCGACGTAGACCCGGATCAATGGGTCAAGGATAGCGGGTGCACGAGGCACATGACCGGCAATAAAGATCTATTCTCAACATATGAATCCTTCAATAGAGGTAAAGTGGTGTTTGGAAATAGAAAAAGTAAAATCATTGGTAAAGGTACGATTTCTAACAAATCTCTAACCATTAACGATGTGTGTCACGTAGAAAACCTAAACTTTAACCTCTTAAGTATAGGACAAATATGTGATAAATAGTGCAATGTACTTTTTACCGAAACCGGTAGTAAGATATTAAAAAATGGCATAACCATAGGAATAGGAATTAGGAAACATGGAGTCTATGTCATTAAAATTGGTAATGAACCTAAAGACAAACTTTGTCTTACCTCTATGGATGATACTTCGACCTTTTTGCATCGAAGATTGGGTCATGCCAATATGCGACTTCTTCAATCGCTGTCATCCAAAGATCTAGTAAGAGATCTACCTAAGTTAAAATATGAACATCACTTTTGTGATGCTTGTAATGTAGGAAAACAAGTTCATTCTAGTCATAAAGCTAAAAACATGGTATCTACAACTAAGTGTCTAGAATTACTACACATGGATTAATTTGGTCCATCCGCTATCCAAAGTTATGGAGGCAACTACTACACTTTGGTCATAGTGGATGATTACTTTAGGTACACATGGACAAAGTTCTTAAAGAACAAAACAGAAACGTTTAATTATTTTGAAATATTAAGCAAGAAAATCCAAAGACAACTAGGAAGTCCTATAGTTTCTATTAGAACGGATCATGGTAGGGAATTCGATAATGAAGTGCAATTTGGAGCCTTTTGTGACGCAAATGGTATTACTCACAACTTCCCCGGCTTTGCGCACTCCATAATCGAATGGGGTAGTTGAAAGAAAGAATAGAACCGTACAAGAAATGAGTCGCACAATGCTCAATGAGCAATCAATACCTCAAAAGTTTTGGTGCAATGCCGTTGATACTTCAACATACATACTTAATCGAGTCTTAATTAGACCATTCTTAGGTAAAACTCCATATGAGTTACTTCGAGGAAAAAAGCCTACGTTAGATCACTTTAGAGTCTTTGGTAGCAAATGTTTTCTTCTTAACACTAAAGATTACTTTACAAAATTTGATCCTAAATCAACCGAAGGTATCTTTCTAGGTTACTCCCCTAATAGCAAAGCTTACGTTATACTAAATGAAGAAACAATGAAGGTAGAAGAGTCATTAAATGTAAAATTTGATGAAAGTCCACCCAAACCCTCTCCACCTCTTGTCGATGACGAGATTGTAGAAAGTGAAGCTATAGTAATAAAGAAAAAGATAAATGAAGAAGAAGAACCTTTAAATGATGAAGTCATAAATATTAAAGAGTCCAAAGATCACCCCGTAGATAAGGTCATAGGAAAGTTAAACGAAAGAACATTAAGGTCTCAAGTTCAAAACCAAAGTAGCTTGTTTTGTTTTGTTTCAACCATAGAACCTAAGAATACACAAGAAGCCATAAAAGATGAAAGTTGGGTAATGGCTATGCAAGAAGAGTTAAATCAATTTTTTTCTAGCAATGTTTGGACACTTGTCCCTCCACCTAGTAATCAAACCATAATAGGAACCAAATGGGTTTATAAAAACAAGTTAGATGCAAACGAAGTAGTGTCTAGAAACAAGGCTAGACTCGTTGCCCAAGGGTATAACCAACAAGAAGGAATAGACTTTGATGAGACCTATGCCCCCGTAGCTAGATTAGAGTCTATAAGAATACTTCTTGCGTATGCTTGTGCTAATGATCTAAAGCTTTATCAAATGGATGTCAAAAGTGCTTTTCTAAATGGTTTTATTAATGAAGAAGTATATGTAGCTCAACCTCCGGGCTTCATCAATTTTGAAAAACCTAAACATGTGTATAAGTTAAAGAAAGCCCTTTATGGTCTTAAACAAGCTCCAAAAGCTTGGTATAATAGACTCAAGTCATTTTTAATCAAACACAACTATACCATGGGGTTAGTTGACAACACATTTTTTACTAAGAAAAGAGAGTCACATATAATCATCGTTTAAATATATGTAGATGATATTATATTCGGATCCACTTGTCAAGACATGTGTGATGATTTCTCTAAAATCATGCATGACGAGTTCGAGATGAGTATGATGGGAGAACTTAGTTTCTTTCTTGGTCTACAAATCAAACAAGTAGAAGATGGTATCTTCTTTAATCAATCTAAATACATAAAAGAGATGTTAAAGAAATTCGGTCTAGAAGAGTCGAAACCAATTAGGACACCAATGTCATCCGACACCAAACTCACTAAAGATGAAGACGGCGAATCCGTCGATAATACTAAATATCGTGGCATGATTGGTAGTCTTCTCTACCTCACGGCTAGTAGGTCGGATATCATGTTTAGCATTTGTCTATGTGCTAGGTTTCAAGAAGACCCTAAAAAATCACACCTAGAAGCCGTAAAAAGAATATTTAGATATATTAAGGGTACAAAACAATTAGGATTATGGTATCCTAAGGGCACGGGAGTAGAAACAATTGTATATGCATATTCTGACCATGCAGGTGATTATGTTGACCGAAAAAGAACAACTGGGGTATGTACTTTTATGGGATGTTGTTTAACATCTTGGTTTTCAAAGAAACAAACGGCATTAGCAATATCAACAACCGAAGCCAAATACGTCTCTGCCGACATAGCATGCCAATAAGCACTATGGATGAAACAAGCGTTAGTTGACTACGACATTCATCTAAGTGACATAGCCATCCTATGTGACAACAAGGGTGCCATCGATTTAAGCAAGAATACGGTATTACATTCTCGCACAAAGCATATAGAGATTCATCATCACTTCTTAAGAGACAATGTTCAAAAGGGGAACATCTCTATTGAGAAGGTAGCATCCGAAGACAACATAGCCGACGTCCTCACCAAACCGTTGAAGCGGGAACAATTCAACCTACTTCGTCTTGGTCTTGGTCTCATGGAACAAACGTCGTAATTTATTTTTTTTACTCTACAAGGTATGTAAACACTAGCCTTCTTCTTTCTGAGTCTAGGATCTCTATTTCACGCACAACTCACAAACAATACGGGAATTTTCAAAACCCAAGATAAGTTTTTCACTTATAACTCATAGTTTTTCTTATTTTCTTTCAAAAATAAGTACAAGTTGCAAACACATAATTACATACACATCTTCTTTTCAAAGGATAAAACAATTTTTATTCACACATAGAAAGCTCTTTTTGAAACGTTTTCTAAAAATGATACCTCTTCCCGTATCAATTTCACAAAAGCAATTTCTCACATCTAGGACAAATCGTTTTTTCATTATTAAGATAAAGTAAAAACCTGTTTTCATTGCATCTCATGTCTTTTGAATGCTAAAGGAGATACATAACTAATATGTATTTTCGGGTACATTCATTTAAGCAACAATGAATTAGGAGCACTCGGGTTATCTCACATAATAGTATGCTTTTTCACTTCTAGTTTATTTTTCTTTTCTTATTAGGAGTCGAGATAACCGGAACTCCAAATAGTTTGCATATAGGCACGCACTAGGCAAAATTTTGTGCTGCCTGAATCACCAGTCCCACGGATCCCAGCCTAAATGCTGGACGGATCCCTCAAGGGAAGGATCCGTGGGATCCGTGAGACAGAAGCTATTTTTATCTTCTATTTTTCTCACTTTGGATAAAAACTCCCATATCTTTTCATTTCTTTGGAGTATGTTCTTTAATACTTGTGTTCTCATGATCACATGCCTTAAATTCATATCTAATCATTAGATTTTAATCCACATTTTGGGTCAAGCATTCATTACAATGCATTGTTTTTCTATATATAGAACTCCCAAAATGCTTGCATAATTCATCTCATCTTCACAAACAAACAACACCATGTCATTCACAAGCTCTTACAACTTAGATGAATCACCTAGTATAAACAATCCTCTTCATGAAACCCAAACTTTTGTACTTCCACCTTCCAAAATACCACAATCAAACTCTAGGATATCCGCACGGATTAGCATCCGATCTTGTTGCTTAGCAAAACCATCATCAAATGGCTCATCACCAACAAATAACTCACCACAAGATGCTTCGATTATAGAACCTCCCTCATCACCAACAAGTACACCAACTTCATCACCCATCAACTCACCACCTAAAGTCACTCTTTTGGAACTCCTTACGACTCCAACAAGATCTCAACAACCAAAACAAAAAGAAATAGCCTTTTTGACACCTCCCACTTCTCCAAACACAATATTCAATGATCTTGAAACATCACCATCCTTAGCTCCCATTAAACTACAAGAACATCTAGGTTCTTTTCCACCACCACTTCCAAACATTCCGGACTTTGATCCGTATTTTCCTATTTTTTTCATCACATCTTCCGCAACTCACAAATCAAAACAACCTGAAAAACTTCCGCACTCATTACCCACATCACTTACATTATGAACATTGCCAATCCACTAGGGAAATTGCAATAGAAGTTAGGGAAGAAATGCGATCCATACTCAACCTCATCCTTGATCGCATCAATACCATGACTAATCAAAACCTCCATCCATAATCTTATGCAAGCATGGAAGGAATCATTATTACTACTTTCTATTTTTCGTCCTTTTTCTTTTGAGTCATTTCCAAGAACAAGTCTTGTTCTTATTTTTACATACTTGTATGTGGCATAAAAACCACTACACTTTGTTGTTTTATTACAAGGCCTTGTTTACATACCTTGGCTCCCAATCTTGATTCTCGTCAATCACAAGATTACCTAAGCATGTTACTAACATTTCTATTTGTAGGATTTTTATTTTTCTTCACTTGACGCCCCAAACTAGGGGGAGCTACCGTCAAGGGGGAGTAAGCGATACGTGGACTAATTTTCCACATTTTATTTCTTCGATGGGTTAACTTTTTGTTTCGAAAACAAGGGGGAGAAGAAGTAAAACTTAGGAGCTTTCAAAACATACATCTATTCTTAAGTTTTACCCATCATAACATTATGTTTTGTCATCAACAAAAAGGGGGAGATTGTTAATACAAATAAACCGTAAAAACGTTTATTAATATTTTGCGATCTCTTTGTGTTTTGTTGATAACAAATATAATGTTATCTTAAGTACAATTATAAGGATACATGTTATTTTTGTAAAGCATTTACATATAGCCATTTAATACAAAATGTTGTAATAAATCATTTGTTGTAATAGTTTATTAGGATGGGTAAAAATCACAACCCATGGATCATATCCATAACCCATGGTATTGGCCCATACCCACTTGACTAGATACATTGTATTCATTAGATACATTGAATCTAAAAGAATACCCATGGACCAACCCATAACCCATGATCCATAACCAAAAAACCCATGGGCAAAGAGGAGCGTCCCACGGATCCCTAGGATTATACTAGACGGATCCCTTGTGGCAGGGATCCGTGGGATCTGGGGAACAGTGGCACGTTTTTCCTATAAATAGAGAGCCATTTCTTCATTCTAACTCACCCCTCTTCTTACTAATTCTCTCATATACTCTCATTATCTTCTAACAAAAGATCACTTGATCTAGAGAGTACTTCTTTCTTTCTTTCTTTAGTGATTCTCATATTGGTCCTTCTCTAAGGTGAGATCACGAGCATTCTACAAGTCATCCAAGCAAGGGGTCCTTGATTGATTTGTTCCTCCGCAAGATTTCTGTAGTGAAGATCTTGTATTTGATATTTCGCATATTTGTTGTGTAATAGTCGTGTTAGTTTGGTCCACCGTGTTACGGACTCGGTATTTAGCTTTGTACCGGAAAAAGGTGTAAGCAACGTTGTGAAGGCTTCTTCGCCAAGTTGAAGGAGTTTGTTGACATAGTGCTTGAACTCTCGAGTAGGTGACTCGGGGAGTGGAGTAGGGCAAGGAAATTGTGCTTGTAGCCGAACCACTATAAATCGGTTGTGTCATTTCTATCCCTTGCTTTACTTTATTTACTTGCTTTATCATTAGATCTATACTTTCTCTACATCCATACGATTTCACATAATATCGAATCTAAAGTTTTTGAAACTAACTTAAAATCGGCAAAACTATTCAACCCCCCCCCCCTTCTAGTTTTCCACAAAGATGGTTAAGATTAGTAAATCGTTTGCACTAACAATGGCGTGCAGGAAATGTGTCAAGAGAGAACAGGATGATCATGAGATCATATGATGGTGTTCTATACAATGGAGTTGTGAGGTTCTATTTTAGGAAAATCCTAGACTCGATCCACAAGGCGGAGTTGTTGGTTGTGAAGATGAAGGAGTTGTCAAACACATGATGTGTTCTTTTTTTGATGAAATACTGTTGAAAAATAAGTGTTGGGTTAAAAAGGCTTGAAACAAGTGCGGTTTTGTCTAGGATTTTTTTACCTATGTGTTGGTATTTTTAGAGTAAGAAGTACATGTACATGTGTTTAAAAGACAATTATGTTAATGAATTTCCCTCCTCATCAATCGGTGGACATCCAACATAATGTGTTGAACAATAAATCAAGAATGAAGAGGAAATAAAAAGTTGGCAGAAGCAATGATCTTAGTAATGTTATTATGGATGGTGGTTAGCATACAATGAATTTCACCCTTGAAGTCAAGTAGTTCTTCTTGATCAATGCGACATAATCACTTGACGAGGCAAGTGCTTTTGATAGACTAACAAAAGAGAAATCATATGTACTTCTTGTTTGATTATCAATCCTAAGGCAACACAAAGTATTGCCATTGTAAACTTATTTAAGGAAAGTATGCGAATAAAGAATTTTCAAGTGAGAGAATAAATATGAGACTATTACTAGTGGTGCTCAATTAAGGCTAAACACAACCATTTTTATGGGTGATTCCACATACCCAAATTCTCTCCTGGAATCAATTTAATCGTTAGGCCAAATTGAGTTTCTAGTGCAATAAGTTCTTCAGAATTCATTATCATGCTAGAAAAAATTTATCTTTGCATTTTTCTTTTGAAGAGTAATAATGGTGTGTCAATATTTAGAAAAGAATTGGTGATGAAGATGCCATGTTATAGAAAAGAATTTAACAATGGTGTGTCAATATTAAGAAAGCAAACAATATGATTCAATCTTGTGTCTTGGGATCTAAGGTTTTTTGAAGTTGAATGAGCAAAGTTACATAAGTTGTGCATCTGCTCGAATTTGGTTATGATGATTTACTAATTGTCTTAGAACGTAAATTTTTTGGATTTTGGATGAGCATTCCAAAATTTCAAGGCTACTTAATGAAGATAAAACATAATGGTATGATGTTTGGAAGAGGTGTTTGTTTGATGTTTTAGAGTATGAACAAAGTTGAAAACTTGTATGTTTGTTAGGTCGGCGGATCCCTTGCCTAAGGTATGTCAGACCCTTTTTTGGAGGGATCCTAGGGATCTGTGACACCAGATGGTCAGAAGTAGTCAGTGGTTGACTTCGAATTATTAGCTTTGGGTATTTTTTATGAAAGGAAATTACGATTGGTTAAGATAGTAGCCACAACCTTCAACATTGCATTCGAGTGGAACGACAATAGACGTTTAGACAAAATGTGTTAAAAATAAGCGAAATAAAGTTTTATTAGAGTTCCTTCATTTCGATGCATAATGCGTTACAAGAAGTGGGTAAATAACAAATACATGTCATAAAATGAAATACAATGCTTCACCTGAGAACTTGAAGATTGGGTAGAAAAGCATGACGATTGAAATGACGATGATTGTCAAAACGATGCTAGCCATTCTATGAGGTGATACCGGTTGGTAAGATTTTTAGATTTGAGTTAAAGGGAAAGAGAGTTATTTTGATTTTGAGAGATGTTGTGTAATGGAGAAGATAAGTTTGAAATTTGAAAAATATAGAGATGGTAGGGCACGGTTCATGGCCGGTGGTTTGTAGGAGTATGTGATGAGAGGTTCTGCATAAATTTGTTTTTAATACCTAAATTTTTGAAATTTTGGATTTTTGGACAAGACTAATTATATTTGCGTTGCAAAATAATGTTTTACTTAAGTATTTCGTATGAAACAGTCAAGTTGTCAATCCTAATATGGAGCTTGTAATACGATCATTAATAAGCAGTCTCGATAGTACATCATCAATACAAGTTTGAGTTATTATTGATGTACATCCTTATCATCTTAGAAGACAACACACGGAAATACGAATGGATAATGAAATCAACCAACATATAAGCATACAAGACACTTATGTTCCACAAGCTAACAAACTTAACTATAAGATGTAAAGAGTATAAAATATTAACTAAGGTGAAATAAATAGCCATATAGCATATCACACATTTTAAACATTATTTCTACTTATATGACTTACCTAAGCATTTACAGAAATACAATTTCAACAAAATTAGTAGTTATCCCAAACACTCCTTTAAAATACATGTTGATACGTAAATATTACTAAATTGACAAAAAAGCGAATGAATGACAAGGTAAGGTAGACACATATGTTTCACAAATAAACAAGCACATATATTATTTGAAGGGTTTTGCTAACCTCTACCCAGTGGGCACAAATTAATCTATTTATAAAAGGAATGTCTTAATTTATTCAAGTGAAAATCATGTTCATTTAATGTGTACTTAATGCATTTTTTGGTTCATTAAGAAAGGTTGTGTTCATTAACTAAACTTTAATCTCTTCCCAGTGGGCACTTGTTAGCAAAATCTTTATTTGAATAAGCATACGATCAAGATATATAAGTAATTCAAAGTAAAACAACTAATCATTTAGCATAGCATATGAAAATACTTTTCTTCGCTTTGTGTTAGATATAATCATGTATACCAAGCTTGATTAGTTTCCCAAATATTTTAGTTATGACCAAATCGAAGGAAAATACACCAACATTCAAAAGGTTAAAAAGACCCATTTTTATTTTGACCAAATGACATGATCGAAAAGGACCTTCTGTTACTAATCCATGACTTTGACATATTTTTATTTGGATTAAGTTTCTGGACATATTTTTATATGAAAGTACACTCAAATTCCTTTAAAATGGTAGGTGGCACGACTCCTACGGACTTACGGTTAATTAATTGTTAATTTTTCAAGTTAACTAAAATCTTACCTCTGTATAGACGGATCCGCCGGATCTCTTTTAAAATGGATCCGCCTTTTGTTAACAAAGGGATCCACATGTCTGACACAGATTCACAAAAACACATATTTCGACCCGATGACAAGGTTTAATCTTCGCTTTGGGTTAAATATAATCATGTATACCAAGCTTGATTAGTTTCCCAAATATTTTAAATATGACCAAATCGAAGGAAAGTACACCAACATTCAAAAAGTTAAAAAGACCCTTTTTATTTTGACCAAATGACATGACCGAAGAGGACCTTTTGTTACTAATCAAGGACTTTTTGACATATTTTTATTTGGATTCAGTTCCCGAACATATTTTTATATAAAAGTACACTCAAATACTTTTAAAATGGTAGGTGGCACGATTCCTACGGACTTACGGTTAATTAGTTATTAATTTTTCAGGTTAACCAAAATCTGTCCTCTATATAGATGGATCCGTCGGATCTTTTCAAAAGGGATCCGCCTTTTGTTAACAAAGGGATCAGCAGGTCTGACACAGATTCACAAAAACACATATTTTGACCCGAAAACAAGGTTTAACCTTTGTAGACTTTATTCTGAACTTATATTACCTATTTTAATCATTATTCAAGCTTTTATAACAAGATATCTAACAAAAAAACTTCAAAATAACATAACGACACAATTTTCATATTATGCCCGGCTTTACGAAAAGTTTATACATGGACCGTACTCGGTTTTGAAAACCATTTGTTTTGAAAACTAGAGCCACCTGCTCTGATACCAGTTGTGGAAACCATAAGGGGGTGAATATGTTTCCATTTAAAAACTTAAAACTTTTGTATCAAATAGTCGATCAAGCATGACGTAACATGAAAGGTGCCAATCATAGTCTTTGACATTATGGATAATACAAAGCAAGAGTAAACAAAGTTGACACGACACAAATAAAAACATCAAGCCACAACACAAGCAATAATATAGTGCAAGTACTAAAGTAAAGCGATAAGTAAAAGAAAATGCAAAACGACACGATGATTTATAGTGGTTTGGTCACAAGGCTTCTCTTCTCCCTACTCCACTCCTCGAGTACCCAACTCAAGAGTTACTTCAATAGATCAACAAGCTCCCTTCTCTGTGGAGAAAACCTTACACAACATTGCTTGCACTTTATCATGTACAAAGCTAAACCAAGTTCTAGCACCGATAGAACCAACCCATCGTCGCGTACACCTTTTCTGGTATAAAGCTAAATACCAAGTCCTTCTTCGGGTACAACCAAACCCGTTATATTTTATGGCCCAATATAACAAACCTTGTATCTTATGGTACAAACACATAAACCATCTAATCTAGTTTAATAATACAAGATGATGTTACAAATGTATAACATAAATCCAAGACAAAATATCTAGTGGATATGGATTCCTAATCTAAATGAACATTTTATGACAAGAACCCTTCAAATGGATGAAGATGATAAGATCACCAGTCTTTTAGATCTTCATATGTGTATGCTTTGTGATAGTGAGAAATGGCAAGAACTCTAGGCTTGCTTTGGTGAATCATCACAAAAGTATGCTTAAAACAAAATGAATGTTAGAAGCATTATGATCATATGAAAATGAGGGTGTTTACAATGTTTTCCTACTAATCTATATGGATGTAAAGTGCAGATAGATGGTGTGTGAAAAGAGGTGTTAAAACAATGAATAATGGCCTTCTATTTATATGCAAAATAGTCTCTAACCCACCGGATCCTTTACAAAAGGTATCCTGCCAGTTATAACCAAAGGATCCGGCACACCGGATTAACCAGTCTGGATTTTGGGTTACAATTCTGGGTTTTGGGTCATGGGTTTTAGGTTTTGGGTCATGGGTAATGGATTTTAGTTCACGGGTACTGGGTTTTGGGTCATAGGTACCCAAGAGATCTTACAAGTTCTTCCATGTGATGTCATGCATGATATAAGTATTATTTTTACTTTAATTTTCTTATAAATGAAAGTATACTTGTAAAATAAATTGTGTAAGTATACTTTGTGTAAAAAATAAAGTCTAGTTATAGAAAATATATTTTAGCAAGTATGCAAGTAAACTTTATTGCTAAAAGAAAACTGAAGTTTGTTCCCTTTATTTAAGTAAAAAATATATTTGAATGTAAACTTTAGTGTAAGAATAAAAGTGATGCATTTGTATAAAATACTTGTAAATGCAAAATGTAAAATGAGGTTCGAAAGAGAATGATTATCCTTTTATATACTTAATGAATCTAGCAAGTATTTTAAACATTCTAAATGGTTTGTTAGGGGTTTGATCATAATGAAACATAATAAGCATGTACGAACCTGTGTTGTAACATACGAGAACTCGAGACGTCAAGAGGTGTTCAATGTATGTTGAGACAAAAATGTGATTATGAGTAACTTGTACATTTTACGTTATATATTACAAGTTACGTGTTTGTCATCAATCAAAATAAATGAGACTGTATAGATTAAATATCATAATATTTGCACTAACAGTTGCTATTGGAGAGTTGAAACTTAGATTCATAGACATCACTTTTGATCAAATGGATAAACTCCAAATTCGGTGAGGACAGTGTCATGGATAAAGAAACTAGGGATATAATCTAAAATGCATGGCTAGTACGGGGTTACAAGGACAGTTTGAAGAATACGAAAAGATTACCTTGGATAAAGCAGTGGCAGCTGTGTGGGATAGACTGCAGATTAAAGATACAACTTTTAGTCGGTGGTTAGCATCTAAATTCACCAACTAAATGCACCATGGATCTATTGGTTGAAAAATGAAGAGAAGGAAAAAGATACTGGTAATGAGGAAGAAAATTATGAATCTAATGAAGAAGTACTTGAGGAGACGCCGGTTCTTGTATGGGTACTCTTCAAGAATGGTTAACCACTGAGAATAACCACATATTAGATGAGGAAACCTTAACAAGAATTTGGTTTCGATATAATGATGGTGGTTCTGAATACGAGGAGAGAGAAGAAGGAGAAGATTAAACCTACGATGATGAAATAGCAGAAGATTTAAGGATTGATATTGACATATTCTCATACAAGACAACATTATGCAAAGAATTCAAGGAATGTACTCACCTCTTGCAGATTTATAAGGATGTACTTACAGGAGATCTCCCTGGATTTAAGACATATGAAGAATATAAAAATGCATGATACTTGGAATAGAGTAACCAAATACCATGGGTTGATGAAAAGCCATGGTTAGAAATATGGAAGGAACCTACTGATGACAAAAGTCATAGCTACACACTTTGGCGTTTTAAAAATGGAGAATTGCAATGGCTTACTTATTTCTGAGAAATTAATGGACATTGCAATGGAGGAGTTATACCTGGTATCCGTCGCTTTGATGACGGAGTCTAATTTCAAGTAAATTCATGGTATGATTTTTTAGAAGATAAGGAATTAAAGGATCTTGCCTTAAAAGAAAGAGCAAGACATGAGGCTTTATGGGAGTCAGAAAGTCGTGTTATTGACAAGGTTGAAAAAGGGCCATCATTTGCTGACTGGGTGAATGAGCATTTTGGTGATTATAGAAAACTTGATAAAAGGTTGTTGTGTAAACTTGATAATGAATGGTAGATGAGAAATGATGATGACATATGTGATGATTCATTAAGTGACCATTCACTTGGGTCTGACCAAGAAACCACCATCACTGATCAACCTGACTCTAACATCAATTATACTAACCCTAATTGTTTTGTAATCTTTCTTAGGGTCATGCAGAATATTGTAATTACATGAACAAGGGTTATGATGATTACGTGAATATGAAACTAGATAATGAATTTGTAGATACCGATGAAGAGGATTTTCAAGAAAGGATGAACAAGTTACTTGGAAACTCATTTGAAGAAACGATTCCCACGGTATTGGATAAGTTCATAGTAGAAAGATGTCGTATCTGCCCCAACAAACACTACATAGTTGTAAAAAGAATTGCAGATGACCAGTTGCCACATACCGAGACGAATGTAGCCAATACCCGAGAGTATTTCATGCAACTTCAGGATTTGGGATATGCGGTAGCAAGCTTGACGTAGATGGAAGAGAGTCTAACATGAAAGACTCGAAAATAAAGAAAAGTGTTTAGTGGGAGACCACCCGGAATTTCATTTAGCTTTTCATATTTATTTTCTAAACTATTTGGCCAGGTGCCTCAATACGGTGTATTCCCTACCCTGGGATACATCATATCTGATACATGGACCCGCATAGACTTTTGATAATTTCTTTCAAGTACTTTGAAATTCTTGTTTGAATTTTTGTTAGGTCCTCTGATACGGCGTATCTATGTTTTGGACCCTGACTGGTATTTAATTATTTATGTAGGCTGTAGTTACAGCGTATACAAATATACCACGGATACGACATATCGACCATCATACCTGCAATTTTAGATTTTCATTTTAACTAACCAACAATTGTTACGATGTTCGTATATGGTGTTTTCTATTTGTATTGATAGGTTTTGAAGAAACCATGTGGTATGGATATTTTCTGATATTCTGGGTAGCTGCATGGTCATACGAGAATTCAGGCCGGAGTTATAGTATCCACAAAAAAATAGGAGAGTTTTTTGTTCTAATTCTGTCCCTTGACATATTTAAATTCATGTGTGTACAATGTGGGCATTGTACATCTCAAGTGGGTGGAGGAGAATTAGAACTCTACTTGTCCTTAGATTTTACGAAAAAATGTTTAATGATATGCAGATATTTACAAAAAAGGGAAGAAGATTCATGATGTGCAGCTTATTATTGTGATGACATGTTTTAGCATTGTTTCTTCATGCAGATGTTTTTGTAATATCAAATAGGGGAAGATTGTTGGGAATTACAGATTTGATGATTACAAAACCTACAAGCAGAAATGGAGAAAGAAGAAACAATGAGGACCTAATATGTAATAGTTAGTTAGCTTTATTAGTAAGCTAGGGTTTCTTGTAACCTCCCTCTATTATATAAGGGTAGGCGTCTAGGTTACAGACATCATCCAGAAAATTGAAATAGAACTTTCCCAATGAGAGGCTAATAGCATAACGTGTGATTGTGTACACGTTAGTTAGATTATTAGTTTATGTATTATTTTTATTAATTAATAAAGAAAACCTTGTTAGTAACATTGATGTTCTTATTAATTCTGCTGTGCATATTCAATGTTATTATATCCTAGATGGGCTTAAATGATCTTTAACAATTGGTATCAGAGCGGGTGGCTCTCGATATCTAGGATCTACAAGGTTTTTCGATGGTGAAAATTCGAATCTAAATATTATTTTCGTATCTTTCTGCAGGGCTGTTTTCAAACAACCATAACTTTTTCGTTAACCGTTGGATCGGGATGAAATTCTCTCTGGAGGGTCTCTATGTATTCATCTAACTTTTCACTGGAGGGATCTTCCATCTGAGCTCTCAATTGAAAGATACAAGCTGTCAAAAACTGCTGCAGAGAGAGGTATGAAATTCGAATTTTTTAGGGTTTTCTTGCTATTCCACTTCCTAAATTCGTGTTTAATTGAATTAATTGATTATGGAAATTGGATATATGTTATTTGGAGTCTATGATTCATAGATAAAAGCATATTTGATGAAGGTTCAATTGGCGTTTAAGGTTTATACGGCTTAATTGGTGTTTTAGGGTTTTTCTAGAAAATTGGTTTTTAGGGTTTTCAAAGCAATCACTATTTGAATGGCGCATCTATATTAAACCCTAGAAAACTCTCTCATCGTGAAGACATAAACCCTAAGCATGCTACATAAATTGTTTTCATATTGTTCTTATTTCTTGATGGAAAAATAGAGAACGACATGGGATCAAAACCACACCAGAAGTATTGATGTTTTACTAATCTTAAATTTGATGACAAGGAAGGAGAACGCAGGTTTGGTGATAGATTAGTGATGACTTTGGGACTTATACAAGGGTTTCTAAAAGTTTGGGAGGAAGGAGCAAATAACTGCTAGTTCTCTCAATGCCGTTGATTTCAGTTGTTCGTGCTAATGTTACGTTACAGAAGCCATTTACAACTGCTACTGTGCTACACACTATTGAAACTACTGCTACTTCAGTGAATCTACTGCTGTTGGTATATGTTATAACCTACAAATAACGTCATTGTTTCTACTGTTTGTTCATTAATCTATTGCTGGTATATATACTTATAGTACTAGCTATCTGAACTTGCTACTTACACGTTACTACCTTAGTCTGCTGCTGGTTATCCCACTGCTGGAACTTTGTTCTGCTGCACATTTGATTGAGTTGTCTACTGTTACGCATCTTGTTCCCGCTGGTAGAATTTATGGCTGCAACAGATTGCTAATGTTTGTTGCTCGTTCTTTGAATCAGTTTGTAACTGCTGCTAGTTAAGACGCTTATGAATTTGTTGCTTGAAATTTATCTGAAGCTACCTATGATTATTGATTCCTAAACTGCTATCTTTACAAGTAGTCTCTGCTACAATTACGTTACTACTGCTATGCTACTTGTATCTTCTGCTCGTATTCCATGTCTAAATCTGAACCTACTGATAATCACGTATCTGCGGTCTTTGTTTTCTAACTGCTGCTAGTCATTATTTGATCTGCTGCTGCGCATCTGTTTGAATTAATATTGCTAGTTTAATGGTTAATACTGGTTGCTCGTGTGTGGTTAATACTGGTAATATGTCATTATCACTGGTGGTTAATTCTGGTGATCAGTGACAGTACAGCGACAGAAAAAGTGTTACTAAATGCAATAGTGACAGGTTGGTGACGAATTTGTGACATATTATGTGTCACTAACAGCAGCTTTGTGATAGTTTTGTGACGGATTTGGGACAGAAAATGTGTTGCTAAATATTAATTCTACTTGTTTTATCCGATATTACTAGTTTGTACTGCTAGCATTGGCAGATATCGGATGACACACATTATAGGTCCATTGAAGCCCTTGGACTTTGGACGATGTGATGCTTATGGCTTGGTTTCTTTTTATTGATTTGGTTTGGTGTTCATAAGTCGTTTAGTACACAACATAATAATGTCGTGTTCGGTCCGGGACCACACGCATTGTTATATTTCGACCGGGTATGGAGAGTTTTGATCTGGGATCAGCGATGAACCTTAACTGAGGTACAAATTTTCGTTTGCATCTGGTAGTAATTACCCGCTGTTGTTACACCGTATTATTATAATTACTTATTTGATCTGAGATGGATCAATGGTTTGGCAGTTATGGGGAGGTAGGTTAGGGACCAACAGTGACCCATAACTGAGGTGTAATAAACATGTCTTGTTCGCACTAAATCAGATTAGGATATTGTGAAGACGTTTGATGCATTAGCTTTTTAATCGATTATGTAACAAGTTCACCTTTTCTGTGAGATGCAACAAAGGATTGCGGTAGATCGCCGGCTGAGGCAACAGTTTCATAAGAGAGGATGATGTTATTGCACTTGGATGTTTCATTGATACCTACTATTTCAAGCCAATTAAAGTCCGAGATTCAAGAGATGGTTAGTATACTTTTACGGGGAAGCTTATTGTTCGTATACTTACCATCTACATGCATCACTTGAGGGGAAGCGTTTACAAGTTGCACGTGACCCCCATTAGATATTTACAAAAAGGGGAAGAAGATTCATGATGTGCAGCTTATTATTGTGATGACATGTTTTAGCATTGTTTCTTCATGCAGATTTTTTTGTAATATCAAATACGGGAAGATTGTTGGGAATTACATATTTGATGATTACAAAACCCACAAGAAAAAATGGAGAAAGAAGAAACAATGAGGACCTAATATGTAATAGTTAGTTAGCTTTATTAGTAAGCTAGGGTTTCTTGTAACCTCCCTTTATTATATAAAGAGGGTAGGCGTCTAGGTTACAGAGATCATCCAGAAAATAGAAATAGAACTCTCCCAATGAGAGTTTAATAGCATAACGTGTGATTGTGTACACGTTAGTTAGATTATTAGTTTATGTATTAGTTTTATTAATGAATAAAGAAAACCTTGTTAGTAACATTGATGTTCTTGTTAATTCCGCTGTGCATATTCAATGTTATTATATCCTAGATGGGCTTTAATGATCTTTAACAGATATTTAATTGCATCTCCGCACACATGACCCTTATATTTCATATTGCGAGGATTTGACTTTCTTCCGTTTTCCCCATATTAGGGTGGAATGTGTGGTAAGAGGTTTTCCCTCGCCAAATCAGCTTCACGTCAGCTTTTTCTCTCTCCAAAATTTTTTCCTTCAACTATTGTAGCACTTTCTCTCTCTTTTATTAACTTTTTTTCTATTTTTTATCATTTAAAAATACCCTCAAAATACAAATACTCATACACCATAACCAATGAGTGACAACCTCTCTCTTCTAAACACTTTCTCTCTCTTAGTTTCATTTTGGGACTATAATGCCAAGTGGAAGAATTTTTTGTGTGGTCCTTACTTTTCCTTTTACCCATGGTATGGGGTAATTATCTTTTCCTTGAAGGAAGTCACTCTTCCCGAAACAATCTTTCACCCACACCCATTACACCTACATAAATTCCACAAATATATGAGTGTGCCGGTGATTTGTAGTATACTTTAAAACCTTGCTTGGCATACTTCCCAAAACAATCTTGTTAGGAATTAGAAAATTCAGTCGTTAAAGAGTCGGTCACCTCAAGTATATGTATTCGATAGAAAGCTCGTAGTCGTAGTCGAGTTATGTTAGTAAGTAGTTTGTTAAGTAACACCGTGGAGGACGGACGGGTCTTTACCCACTGTATGCCTGATCCACAGCCCGTAGGTGACGTTTATTTGTAAGACACTATAAATACCCTCTACCTCCCAAGGTAGAGGGTTGGAGCTTCAATACGATTTTTCTTTGTTTCACATAGTTCCCAACTCTCTTCCCTTTCTCTCTCTAGAACTTTCTCTCTCTAAACATCTTGAAAGCCACTTGTGATTATGGTTTAATGTGTTTGTGAAATCCTATATCCTACAATTGGTATCAGAGCCATGGTTTGATCGTCTCTCTTACATATCCTTGGATTTCTAGTGGTTTTAGATGGTTTTTGAGTTTGAAAAAGTTTAGTGGTTTTTGCATCATTTGGATCATTTCTAGTGTTAAAGTTTGAGTTTTGGGTGTACTTTTGTGTTTAGAATCATTGTAAGTGATTGGGTTTTAATTTGGTAAGCTGGAATCACTGTGGTTGAGCTTGTTTTGGATTGAAAAGTGTGTTTTTGAAGTTTTTCTTGCTAGCGACTGGGTTTTCGTAGTGTTTTTCATCGTAGCGACTTGCTTCAGTAAAAGGTAGCGAGTTGTAGTGTTAATTGTTAGCGATTTGGTCCTAGCGACTTGTCTATTGAGAAAAGCTGACAAACAGTACAACTTAGTGGATTCTCCACTACGGCTAGCGACTTGGTGAAGTTAGCGACTTGCTTTCAATTTTGTTAGCGACTTGTACTTAGCATTCTTAGAGACTTGGTGTTAGCGACTTGGACCTTAGCGAGTTGCTCTTTAGCGACTTGACTGTGTAGCGACTTGGTGCTTTAGCGACTTGTGTCCAGCGACTTGGGTCTTAGCGACTTGGTTCACAGGAAATTGAGATCTTAGCGAGTTGCTACTTAGCGACTTGGTGCTTAGCGACTTGGTTCAAGAATTCTTAGCGACTTGGTTGACTTTTTGTTTGTAATACGGTTTTCTCTTAATTTAGTAAAATCCCGTGAAAGAATCTATTTTCCAGTTTAATCATAGAGTTATAAAATCCCGTATAATCTGTTAACATGTCTATCAACGTACCTACAATTATCTCCACTGTTGCTGAGGATGTTCAAGCAGCTGGTTCAGATACTCGTCCACCTATGCTTGAAAGAACTGACTACGACTCTTGGGCTCAACGAATCAGATTGTACTGTCTTGGAAAGGAAAATGGGGTCAACATTCTCAGATCTATTGATGAAGGACCTTATCAGATTGAGACTACAAGAGACTTAATTGATACAGCTGCAGATGGAACAATGATCTATGGAATAGACAGACCAAAGACGTATGATGAGCTCAATGATAAGGAGAAAAAGAGATTCGATGCTGATATCAGGGCTTCTAACATTATACTTAAGGGTCTTCCAAAAGATATCTACAAGCTTATCAATCACAACACTGAAGCCAAGGCAGTTTGGGATAATGTCAAGATGCTTCTCTCAGGTTCTGAATTAACCAATGAAGACAGAGAATCACAACTGTATGATGAGTTTGAGCACTTCAAGATGAAACCAGATGAGAGTGTCTATGAGTACTACGTGAGATTCCATAAGCTTGTGAATGACATGAGGAACATCAAAATGACCATGCCAAACATTCAGCTGAACTCAAAGTTTGTGAACAACATGAATCCCGAATGGCACAAGTTTGTCACCTCTGTGAAGTTAACCAAAGGATTGAAGAATACAAACTATGAGCAGCTGTATGCCTTCCTTCTTCAGAATGAGAGACATGCCATGTTTGAAAAAAGGATTCTTGATAAGTTCAAAACCAACCAGGGAGAAACAAGCTCATCAAATGATTCAACAGCTTTTTACACAAATGTTGGAATTACCACCAAAGCTTCTCAAGTCATACCCATGGGTAATGGTAATTACAAGCTCATCCCTGATCCAGCATATAAGCCTCCTGAACCAAACACATTCATGGAAAATCTCATCAATCAACTGTCTCTCATGGTTAGCCAAATCATGAAATCTCTCCCACACACCAACAATAACCTCAAAACAGCATCCAATCTACACAATCAAGCTACTGTCAGAGATGGGAAGGTTATGGTGCAACCAGTTCAAGAAAGGCAGTATGAACAGGGAAGAGGTGGAGTTGGTAGAGGATATGTGGCAAATCAGAATCGTGGAAGGAATCCAAATCAGGGTCAAGCTAAGCCAATTAAGTGCTACAACTGACAGAATCGTGGAGGAATCCAAATCAGGGTCAAGCTAAGCCAATTAAGTGCTACAACTGTGGTGGTGATGGACACATAGCAAGGAACTGCACTTCTCCAAAACGCCCTCAAAATGCAGAGTACTTCAAAGACAAGATGTTAATTGTGCAAACTCAGGATAATGGAGCTGTGTTGGATGAAGAGGAACTGTTGTTTCTTGCTGAGGGCAATGCAAAGACATATGATGCAGATGTGGATGAGCAACCAATTCAGGAGATAGGTCATAATCATCAGAATGCCTTTCAAGTCGCCGACTGTGATGCATACGACTCTGACGTTGATGATGAACCTACTGCACAGACTATTTTCATGGCTAGCATTTCTCCAATGGTCTCTCCAAAGGTCCCCTCACCACAGCAAGCTGGTCCATCCAAAGAATCAATCATCTCAGAGGTATTAAAACTATACGATGATGTTGATGAGCAAAAGATACATGGCAAAGTACAATCAACTGAAACTTTTGAGTCAGATATTGAAAATATGGGTAATATAAATGTTGTCCCATATGATCAATATATGAAACAAATTGAAAGCGAGACTGTACCAAGTGATGCATCTTCTGCAGTTAATGATGACTATATTTTTTTATGAATACACTACATGTGCCCCTGAGGATTCTGTTATTTCTGAACTAAATGCCTATAAAGAACAAGTTGCTATTTATGAACAGCGTGCTAAGTTTGAGTTAACCACCCGTGAGCAGGAAATGGATGACCAAATGCGTACAATTATTAGAAAAGGTAATTTTAGAGAAGAAGTATTAAAACAAGAGTTAAGATCCTTACAAGAAAAGCTTTCTAAAACTTCTAAGCAAAAACAAGAACTTCAAGAAAATGTTAAAATGCTTAAGCAATAATTCAATGCTAAGGAATCAAAACTTTTGAATGATTTTTCCAATCTAAAAACTTTGAAAAACAAGCTTGAAAATAAGTTGTACGTACAAGGGAACACCATTCAGACTGCTCACATGATCACTAAGCATAGAGTTCTCAGCGATAAGCATAGTACCCCTATTATAAAGGAATCCAACCCTGAGTATGGTAAGAAAGCAAAAACTGCTCAAAATGTAATCTATGATGGCAATGAGATTCTTAAACCTAGACAGAAACCTAGTTGCATTGAGTGCACTGAGGAAGATAGAAAATTAGATGATGCATCTAGGGAGAAAATGGATAGGAAGCTTAACGATCCTGCGTGTAAAGAGAATAACATAACGATCAAACCCCATGATTACACTAAGGAAAATTAGATATCCTTAAACAAGTTTAAGCCTCAGACCCTATTAACCCCTGAACAAGTGTTCTGGAAAAAGGATATGGATATGCAAAAAGCTGAAAATCTTGTTGAAAAGAATCCCCCTAGTAGGAAAAAGGATAACGATCCTGCGTGTAAAGAGAATAACATAACGATCAAACCCCATGATTACACTAAGGAAAATTAGATATCCTTAAACAAGTTTAAGCCTCAGACCCTATTAACCCCTGAACAAGTGTTCTGGAAAAAGGATATGGATATGCAAAAAGCTGAAAATCTTGTTGAAAAGAATCCCCCTAGTAGGAAATTGCCTCAAGCAACTGTGTATCCTCCTAATACACCAATGCATTTAGTTCCTAGATCCATTGCCACTAATAGCAAAACATTAATCATCCTGTATGTTGTTTATCAGTTGTTTGTTGATTTTGAGAAAACGTGTAAGAAGAGAATCACACCTACAGGGATAACTGAGGGGGAAAGGGGTTTTGAGCAAACTAAAGAATGTTATTTAACTGAGGTCATGCCTTTCTTCAAACAATTAAAAGGTCAATTTGAGAGTCTTCAAAAAGGGATAAATTCAGATATTAAAGAAATGGAAAAGGAATTTGATGCAATGATAGTTGAAGTCAATGATTATGAACAGGAACTCAAATATAATGAAGTTGAAAGGAAGAATTTGCACATCTTAAATGAGAATTTGATTTCGAGTTGTGTTCCTCAAGATGTGTTTTATACTATTACTAAGCACTCTATTACTGCTTCTCGATTTCATGAATTATCTATTGCATTGAAAGTTTCCCATGATCGTGTCATTGAGCTTGAAAACAAAAACTCATAACTAAATGAGAAAATTGATCAAGATGATCACGATAATTTGGTAAAACATCTTTCTAAACTAGAAGCTGAACATTTTGATTTACAACTAAAACATCAACATCTCAAAGAAAATGTCAAAACCTCAAATATCAAGACATCCTCAGATGTTCTAGAGTTTGATGCAGTTTTTCAGATAAACAAACGTGACGAACAGATTCAAGCTCATTGTAACACGATCAAAAAGTTGAAAGCCCAAATCTCTTAATTAAAGGGTGAAAAGAACAATGTGACTGGCTCCCAAATGCCTCCTCCTTTAGATTCACAGTATTCTCAAACTTTTCATCTTCAAAACTTAGTTAATGCTTTACAAAAGGTAAACGAGAGTTTTCTAGAAGAAAATGAAAAAGTTAAACGACACTTTAAAGAGTTATATGATTCAATGAAAGTCACTCGTGACAAAAACAATGAAAAAATAACATCTTTACAAAAAGAAATTGAGAATCTGAGGAGTCAGGAAAAAGGGAAACTACCACTTGTTTTTAATGAGAATGTTGCATCAAAGTCATCCTCAGACTGCAAATATACTGTGACTGTTAAATACATTCCTCCTCATCTTAGGAATAATGAACCTGTGTTTCACAACTATTGTGCTCACCTTAAGGATAGTCTAGAATGTCTCCGTGAGATTGTGGAAGAGGATTTTATAAATAAGCCTCTTGACAGTGAAATTAGGTTTGCGTGCATTCAAGCCAAACGATCTCAAGAGCTGCTAGAATGTTTAATAACAACATGTCCTAAATCCTGAGGTGCGAAAGGTAAAGCTGTGATGCCTTGTTCTATGCCTAGTGCCAAGCATACAAACCATTATATGCCCACTATTAAGAAAGTGAACTCTAATGCGCCTTCAAGTAGTTCAGATCCCTGCACTTCTAGTTCAGGAATGCAAAAGGTAGCAAAACCAACTAATGTTCCAATTCCCTCTACAAGAGTAAGAAGTTACACCAAAGCAAGCAGGTCAAAGCCTCAAGGCAACACAAAAAATAATAGGACCTTGCATGCTAGGAATGCTCAGTGGAAGAGAGTAGAAGATCACATTAGGGAGAATTAGAATAAGATGAATCGTGTTGATTCTAGTGTTAGCTCTAAGCGTACTGTAATTAATGCGAATTCTGCTACTTTTGGCAAAACATGTAATGATGATTGCGTGGTTTCTATTACTAATCTTGAATGTGGTATGAATGATTTGTCTAATGCTGTTAAATGCCCAGTTAAAACAGTTAATGTTAAACATGAAACTAAGAAGGCTAAAAGGCAAAGGCGAAAGAAAGTTAGAAAACAGTGGAAACCCACAGGAAGAGAATTTAGTAATATAGGTTATCAATGGATACCTACTGGCCGTAAGATTAATGAGTTGTGCCCTAAAGTTGCTAAGTCAATGCCCACTAGAAAATGGATGCCTACTGGTAGAACTATTCCCTTAAGAAGTGAACACACTTTGAATAGGTCAAATACGAACACTAGCACTGCATTTATTTTTGATGATTCCATTGCTTCTACTTCTGATGTGGGTGTTCCAATCACAGTTACTAACCAAATGGAACCCATTCTTGCATGGGGATCCTAATTATCCAGTTATCCATTCTTGTCTGTGTTCAACTGCAGATCATTCAAATCGTTCTGTGGTACCTGGACTCAGACTGTTCCAAGCATATGACTGGAGACCGGTCGCGGCCCATGAACTTCGTCAGCAAATTCATCGGGACTGTTAGATTCGGGAACGATCATTTCGGTGCAATTATGGGTTATGGAGATTATGTTGTCGGTAATAGTGTTATCTCCAGGGTATATTACGTAGAAGGTCTTGGTCATAACTTATTCTCTGTCGGTCAATTCTGTGATTCTGATCTAGAAGTGGCCTTCAGAAAACATACTTGTTTCGTTAGAGAACTTGATGGTAAAGAAATTTTAAGAGGAACACGTGGTTTAAATCTATACACCATCTCTATCGAAGATATAATGAAGTCCTTTCCAATTTGCTTGTTTTCAAAGGCTTCGAAAAAAAAGTCATGGTTATGGCATCGTCGTCTCAATCACTTGAACTTTGGCACCATCAATGATCTCTCCAGAAAGGACTTAGTTGTAGGTTTACCTAGACTAAAGTATGGAAAGGATCATCTTTGTTCAGCATGCCAATTGGGAAAAAGCAAGAAGTATGCCCACAAACCCAAACCTACAAACTCAGTTACAGAAGTTCTTCATACAATTCACATGGATTTATGTGGACCCATGAGAGTGCAGAATATCTTTGGGAAGAAATGTGTGTTAGTTGTGGTTGATGATTACTCTTGATTCACCTGGGTTAAGTTCTTAAGGACAAAGGATGAAACTCCATATATCATCATCAAACTTATCAAACAGCTACAGGTTCGACTTAACAAAACTGTCAGAATCATCCGAACAGACAATGGAACTGAGTTTGTTAATAAACAACTTAGTGAGTTTTATGAAAGTGTTGGAATCAGTCATCAAAGAAGTGTTCCACGAACTCCTCAACAGAACGGTGTAGCTGAAAGACGAAATCGAACTCATATGGAAGCCTCAAGAACAATGCTGATTTACTTAAAGGTTCCAATGTTTCTCTGGGCTGAAGCCATTGCCACTGCATGCTACACTCAAAATCGATCCCTAATTCACACTGCTCATGGAAAAACTCCATATGAAATTGTCCATAATATAAAACCTAATCTCTCATTCCTTCGTGTGTTTGGTGCATTGTGTTATCCAACTAATGAGGGCCAACAATTAGGCAAACTTAAAGCTAAAGCGAACATTGGAGTTTTTGTAGGATATGCACCAAACAAAAAGGGATATCGAATTTACAACAAAAGAACCTGAAATATTATGGAAACAATTCACGTTACGTTTGATGAGCTGACCGGTCCAATGGCTCCGAGACAACCCAGTTCTAGACCCGCATCATCAAGTAGTCCCATCAGTTCTACTCTTGTTTACGACTCCTCACCAGCAACTCCTTATGTACCTCTTTCAGAAGATGATTTGAAGAAATTATTTGATCCAATGTTTGATGAACACTATGAGCCAAGTGCTAATGATATGTCAGTTCCATCAATAGAGGTTGCCTCTATCCCTGTCAATGAAGTTAACCCTTTAGTATCAATGTCATTAAGTCAAGAAGCGCCTGCTGCTGATCACTCTGTCTCATCAACAAATCATCAATCATCGAGTGTACACAATGGAAATGTTGCTGCTGTTACAGATGATGAAAAGCCTTTTGCTCCTCCAGAAGATGAACCTTTTGAAAACATATTTGCTCCTGAATCATCATCAGAACCATCATCATCAGGAGATATAGACTCTGCTACTTCAGTTCCTCAACAACAACCACATGAACATCTTAGAAAATGGACACATGATCATCCATTGGACAACATCATTGGAAACCTCTCTCGTCCAGTATCCACACGGAAACAACTTGCAACCGATGCCTTATGGTGCTTCTTCAACTCCATACTCTCTAAGATCGAACCAAAAGATGTGAAAACTGCCATGAATGAAGACAGCTGGTTCAATGCCATGCAAGAAGAAATTCATGAGTTTGATCGAATAGATGTATGGGAATTAGTACCTACTCCTGATTGTGCCATTATCATTGCTCTAAAGTGGATCTTCAAAGTAAAGCTTGATGAGCATGGTGATGTTTTGAAGAACGAGGCTCGATTGGTTGCAAAAGGATACCGTCAAGAGGAGGGTATTGACTTTGAAGAATCATTTGCTCTTGTTGCTCGTATTGAGGCAATCAGAATCTTCTTGGCTAATGTTGCAAGTAAGAACATGGTAGTCTATCAGATGGACGTAAAGACGGCGTTTCTTAATGGAGATCTTAAAGAAGTCTTATACGTCAGCCAACCAGAAGGTTTTGTGAATCCAGAGCATCCTACTCATGTCTATCGCTTGAAGAAGGCTCTTTACGGCTTGAAGCAAGCTCCAAGGGCATGGTATGATACACTATCAAACTTTCTTCTATCTACTGGATTCAGGAAAGGAGCAGTTGATCCGACATTGTTCACCAGAAAGTCAGGCAAACATTTAATTCACGTTCACATCTATGTTGATGATATTATCTTGGCCTCGACTGACCCCAATGAATGTGACCATTTTTCTAAGGAGACGGGCTCTAAATTTCAAATGTCAATGATGGGACAAATGTCATTTTTCTTGGGATTACAAATTTTACAAAGTCCCGGAGGCATTTTCATTAATCAATCTAAGTATGCAAATAAAATTTTAAAGAAATTTGGATTTGACACTTGTGACACCGTTGACACTCCCATGGTGGAACGTACCAAACTGGATGAGGATCACTCAGGGATCATGGTAGATCAAACAAAATATCGAAGTATGATTGGATCCCTGATGTACCTCACTGCCAGTAGACCTGAAATTATGTTAGCTGTATGCATGTGTGCTAGATACCAGGCTAAGCCTACCAAAAAGCACCTTGAAGCGGTTAAACGGGTCTTTCGGTATCTCCAAGGAACCATCAACATGGGACTTTGGTACCCGAAAGACACCGATATGTCACTAACAGCCTATGCAGATGCTGATCATGCAGGATGTCAAGATACACGTCAAAGTACGTCTGGAGGTGCTCAGTTTTTGGGTGATAAGCTTGTGAGCTGGTCTTCAAAGAAGCAAATGAGTACTTCTATTTCCTCTACAGAGGCTGAATACATAGCCATGTCATCTTGTTGTGCTCAAATCCTATGGATGAGATCCCAATTATCTAACTATGGCTTTGAATTCAACAAAATCCCTCTGTATTATGATAATAAAAGTGCTATTGCTCTCTCATGCAACAATGTACAACACTCAAGAGCAAAGCATATCGACATTAGACATCATTTTATCAGGGAGCAAGTAGAAAACGGTGTGGTGGAACTTTATTTTGTGAGGATTGAATACCAGTTATGTTAGGAATTAGAAATTCCAGGTATTAAAGAGTCGGTCGCCTCAAGTATATGTAATCGTTAGAAAGCTCGTAGTCGTAGTTATTTTAAGTTAAGTAGTATTTAGTTTAGTAACACCGTGGAGGACGGACGGGTCTTTACCCACTGTATGCCTGATCCACAGCCCGTTGTGTGGCATTTTATTGTAAGACTATAAATACTCTCTACCTTCCAAGGTAGAGAGTTGGAGCTCAGAATAAGATTTTTCTTTCTCTCACTAAAGTTCTCAAACCTCTAACTTTCTCTCTCTAAACATCATCTTATACGCCACCTTGTGTTCATGGTTTGATGTGTATGTGAAATCCAATAGCTAACAATTGGTATCAAGAGCCATGGTTAGATCATCTCTTACATATCTTTGGATTTCTAGTGGTTTTTAGGTGGTTTTTGACTTTGAAAAAGTTTAGTGGTTTTTGCATCATTTGGGTGATTTCTTGTGTTAATGATTGGATTTTGTTAGTACTTTTGTGTTTAGAATCATCACAAGTGTTTAGGTTTTGATTTGGTAAGCTTGAATCATCATGGTTGGATTGTTTTTGGATTCAAAAGTGATGTTTGTGAGTTTTTCTAGCTAGCGACTTGACCCACGGAGTGCTTTTCTTGTTAGCGACTTGCTTTACAATTTGGTAGCGAGTTGCAGTTTGTGTTGCTAGCGATTTAGGCTTAGCGACTTGTCTAGTGAGACAAGCCGACAAATAGTACACTTAGTGGATTCTCCACTACGGGTAGCGACTTGGTGGACGTTAGCGACTTGTACTTTTGTTCGTTAGCGACTTGGTGTTAGCGATTTGGTGCATAGCGAGTTGCTATTTAGCGACTTGACATTTTAGCGACTTGGATCTTAGCGAATTGCTGTCAAAATTTTGCTAGCGACTTGAATCTTAGCGAGTTGTTATATAGCGACTTGACTGTGTGTTAGCGACTTGGGATTATATCGACTTAGTAGTTAGCGACTTGGTTCAAGATTTCCTAGCGACTTGGGTGATTTTTTTAATACGGTTTTCTCTTGATTTAGTAAAATCCCGTGAAAGAATCTATTTCCCGGTTTAATCATAGAGTTATAAAATCCCGTGTAATATGTTAACATGTCTACCAACGTTCCTACTATCATCTCCAAAGTTGCCGAGGATGTTCAAGCTGCTGGCTCAGATAGTCGTCCACCCATGCTTGACAGAATTGACTATGACTCTTGGGCTCAACGAATCAGATTGTACTGTCTTGGAAAAGAAAATGGGGTTAACATTCTCAAATCCATTGATGAAGGACCTTACCGAGTTGAGACTACTAGAGATGTACTTGATACTGCTGAAGATGGTACTTTGATTTACGGAATGGACAGACCAAAGATGTATGATGAGCTCGATGATAAGGAGAAGAAAAGATTTGATGCAGATATCCGAGCGTCTAACATTATACTGCAAGGTCTTCCAAAAGACATCTACAAGCTTATCAATCACAACACCGAAGCAAAAGCTGTATGGGATAATGTCAAGATGCTTCTCTCTGGTTCTGAGCTAACTGTTGAAGACCGAGAATCACAGTTGTATGATGAATTTGAGCACTTCAAGATGAAACCAGATGAGAGTGTCTATGAGTACTATGTGAGGTTTCACAAGCTTGTGAATGACATGAGAAATATTAAGATGACAATGCCGAACATTCAGCTGAATTCAAAGTTTGTGAACAACATGAATCCAGAATGGCACAAGTTCGCCACTTCTGTGAATCTTACCAAAGGTTTGAAGAATACAAACTATGAGCAACTCTATGCCTTCCTTCTTCAAAATGAGAGACATGCCATGCTTGAAAAAAGGATTCTTGATCAGTTCAAAGCTCAGGGAGAAACAAGCTCAACAAATGATTCAACTGCCTTTTACACAAATGTTGGGATTACCACCAAAGCTTCTCAAGTTGTACCAATGGGTAATGGTAATCATAAACTCATTCCAGATCCAATGTTCAAACAAGCTGATCCTGATGCAGGCATGGGAAACTTCATCAATCAACTGGCACTTATGATAAGTCAAAACATGAATTCTCTCCCACAAACCAACAACAACCTCAGAACAGCTTCTAACCCACACAATCAAGCTACTGTCAGAGATGGGAGGATTGTGGTGCAACCAGTTCACGAAAGACAGTATGATCAGGGAAGAGGTGGAACTGGTAGAGGTTATGTTGCAAATCAGAATCGGGGAAGGAATGGAAATCAAGGTCAAGTTAAGCCGATCAAATGCTATAACTGTGGTGGTGAGGGACACATTGCAAGAAACTGCACATCTCCAAAACGTCCACAGAATGTTGAGTACTTCATGGATAAGATGCTGCTAGTACAAGCTCAGGACAATGGAGCAGCTTTGGATGAAGAGGAGTTACTGTTTCTTGTTGAAGGGAATGCCAAGACCTATGATGCTGATGTTGATGAACAGCCGATTCAGGAGATAGGTCATAATCATCAGAATGCCTTTCAAGTAGCTGATTGTGATGCTTTCGACTCTGATGTAGATGATGAACCTACTGCTCAAACAATCTTCATGGCTAGCATCTCACCTATGGTGTCTCCAAAGGTCTCTCCCCCACAACAAACTGGTCCATCCAAAGACAAGATAATCTCAGAGGTACTAAAATTATATGATATTGTTGATGAGCAAAAGATGCATAATGAAGTATAATCTCTTGAGACTTATGAATCAGATGTTGATGATGTGGATAATAACAATATTGTCTCATATGATCAACATGTGAGGCAAAGTGATAGTAAGAATGTACCAAGTAATGCATCTTCCGCAGTCAATAATGACTATGTCTTTGATGAATTCACTGCATGTGCTCCTGATGATTCCATTGCCTCTGAACTAAATGCTTATAAAGAACGTGTTGCGATTTATGAACAACATGCTAAATTTGAGTTGACCACCCGTGAGCAGGAAATGGATGACCAAATGCGTACAATTATTAGAAAAAGTAAGTTTAAAGAAGAAGTATTAAAACAAGAGTTAAATTCCTTACAAGAAAAGCTTTCTAAAACTGCTAAGCAAAAACAAGAACTTCAGGAAAATGTGAAAATGCTTAAGCAAGAATTTAATGCTAAGGAATCAAAACTTTTGAAAGATTTTTCTAATCTGAAAACTTTGAAAAACAAGCTTGAAAACAAGTTGTACGTACAAGGAAACACCATTCAGACTGCTCACATGATCACTAAGCATAGAGTCTTAAGCGACAAGCATAGTATCCCCATTATTAAGGAATCCAATCCGGAGTATGTTAAGAAAGCTAAAGAAGCCCAAAAGGTAATCTATGATGGGAATGAAATCCTTAAACCTAGACAAAAACCTAGTTGCACTGAGAGCACTGAAGAAGATAAGCAATTAGAAGATGTCACTAAAAGGAAATTGGATGAAAAACTTAAGAGCCCGTCTTGCATAGAGAAAAGAATCAGTTATAAAGCACCCAACTATTCTAAGGAAAATTGGATTGCCTTTAACAAGTTTAAGCCTCAAACGCTATTGACACCCGAACAAGTGTTCTGGAAAATGGACTTAGATAAACAGAAAGCGGAAAATATTGTTGAAACTAACCCTCCCCTTAGGAAAATTCCTAAAGCAACTGTGTATCCTCCTAATACACCAATGCATCTAGTCCCTAGAACTATTGCCACTAAAAGCAAGACCTTAATCAGTCAATATGTTATCTTTCAACTATTTGTTGATTTTGAGAAAACTTGCAAGAAAAGGATCACACCCACTGGTATAACTGAAGGAGAAAGGGGTTTTGAGCAAACCAAAGAATGTTATTTAACTGAAGTCATGCCTTTCTTTAAACAACTAAAAGATCAATTTGAGAGTCTTAAAAAGAGAATGAATTTAGACATTAAAGAAATGGAAAAGGAATTTGATGCGATGATAGTTGAGGTTAGTGATTATGAGCGAGCATTAAAATATAATGAGATTGAGAGGAAGAACTTGCATACATCTGATTTCTGAATGTATTGCTCAAGATGTGTTTTTCACTGCTACAAATTGTTCCATTAATGCTTCTCATTTTCATGAATTATCTGTTGCTCTGAAAGTCTCCCATGATCGTGTCATTGAGCTTGAAAAGATTAACGCTAAACTAAACGAGAAAATTGAACTGGATGATCATGATAATTTGGTGAAACATCTTTCTAAACTAGAAGTTGATCATTTTGATCTACAACTAAAATATCAACATCTTAAAGAAAATGTTAAAACCTCAAACATCAAGACATCCTCAGATGCTCCAGAGTTTGATACATTTTTTCAAATAAACAAACGTGATGAACAGATTCAGGCTCATTGTAATACAATCAGAAAACTGAAAGCCCAAATCGCTCAATTAAAGGGCGAAAAGAACAATGTGACTGGTTCCCAAGTGCCTCCTCTTTTAGATTCTTAGAATTCACAAACGTTTCATCTTCAAAACTTAGTAAATTCATTACAAAAGGAAAACGAAAGTTTTCTAGAAGAAAATGAAAAGGTTAAACGTCATTTCAATGAGTTATTTGAATCAATAAAGGTTACTCGTAACAAAAACAACGAACAAATAGCTTCATTGCAAAAGGAGATTGAGAATCTGAAGAGTCAGGTAAAAGGGAAAATGCCAATGACCAATGGGGAGAATGGTGTATCAAAGGCTCATTCTAGTAACAAATATGCTGTGTCTGTGAAATATGTTCCCCCTCATCTCAGGAATAACAAACTTGCTATTCAAACATATTTCTCATGCCTTAAGGATTGTCTAGAATGTCTACGTGAGATTGTTGAAGAGGATAAATTAGAAAAACCACTTGACAATGCAATTGGACATGCATGCTCATATGCCAAACGATCTCAAGAAATTCTAGAATGTTTAATCACAATATGCCCAAAGTCTTTAGGTGACAGAGTAAATCCTTTGATTCCAAGTTCCATGCCTAGTGCCAAGTATGATATTCATTCGATGCCCGATGTTTTGAATATGAACCTTAGTGTGCCTTCAAGAAGTTCAGATTACAGATCTGTTAATGCTAAGATAGCGAACTCATGTGTGCCTTCTAGAAGTACAAATCCCAGCACTTCTAGTGTTAAGAAAGTGAATCTTAGTGTGCCTGCATGTAGTTCAGATCCCAGCACATCTAAACAGGAGAAGCAAAAAGTAGCAAAACCAACTAATGTTCCCATTCCGTCTACAAGAGTAATCAGTGACATTAAAGCAAGCAGGTCAAAGTCTCAAGACAATACAAGAAATGATAGGACCTCGCAAGCTAAGAATGTGCATTGGAAAAGAGTAGAAGACCACCTAGGAACTTTAATTTTGAGCCGAATAAAACGAATCGTGTTGATTCTAGTATTAGCCATAGGCGTACTGTAATTAATTCGAATTCTGATACTTTTTGCAAACCTTGTAATGATGTCTGCTTGAATTCTGTTTCTAATCATGAATGTGGTGTGAATGTTTTGTCTAATGCTGTCAAAACCCCAGTTAACAATGTTAATGCAAAATATCATACTAAAAAGGCAAAAAGGCAAAAGCGTAAGAAAATTAGAAAACAGTGGAAGCCCACAGGAAGAACTTTTAGCAAGATAGGTAATCAATGGATACCTGTTGGCCGTAAGGTTAATCAGACAATGCCCACTAGAAAATGGATGCCTACTGGTAGAACTATTCCCTTAAGAAGTGGACATACTTTGAATAGGGCAAATACGGACACTAGTACTGCATCTATTTATAATGATTCCATTGCTTCAATTTCTGATATGGACGTTTCTATTTCTGATGTGGGTGCTCCAATCTCTATTTCTAACCAAATGGAACCCATTCTTGCATGCGGATCCCAATTATCCAGTTATCCACTCTTGTCTGTGTTCAACTGCAGATCGTTCAAATCGTTATGTGGTACCTAGACTCAGGCTGTTCCAAGCATATGACTGGCGACCGGTCGCGGCTCATGAACTTCGTGAGCAAATTCATCGGGACTGTTAGATTCGGGAATGATCATTTCGGTGCAATTATGGGTTATGGAGATTATGTTGTCGGTAAAAGTGTTATCTCCAGAGTATATTATGTAGAAGGTCTTGGTCATAACCTGTTCTCTGTTGGTCAATTCTGTGATTTTGATCTAGAAGTAGCCTTCAGAAAACATACCTGTTTCGTTAGAGAACTTGATGGTAAGGAACTTTTAAGAGGTTCACGTGGTTCAAATCTATACACCATCTCTATCGAAGATATGATGAAGTTTTCTCCAATTTGCTTGCTTTCAAAGGCTTCTAAAACAAAGTCATGGTTATGGCATCGTCGTCTCAATCACTTGAACTTCGGCACCATCAATGATCTCTCCAGAAAGGACTTAGTTGTAGGTTTACCTAGACTTAAGTATGAAAAGGATCATCTTTGTTCAGCATGTCAACTGGGAAAAAGCAAGAAGTATGCCCATAAACCCAAACCTACTAACTTAAGTAGGACTTAGTTGTAGGTTTACCTAGACTTAAGTATGAAAAGGATCATCTTTGTTCAGCATGTCAACTGGGAAAAAGCAAGAAGTATGCCCATAAACCCAAACCTACAAACTCTGTCACAGAAGTTCTTCATACAATTCACATGGACTTATGTGGACCCATGAGAGTGCAGAATATCGTTGGGAAGAAATATGTGTTAGTTGTGGTTGATGATTTCTCTAGATTCACCTGGGTAAAATTCATAAAGACAAAGGATGAAACTCCAGACATCATCATCAAACTCATCAAACAGCTGCAGGTTCATCTTAACAAAACGGTCAGAATCATCCGAACAGACAATGGAACGGAGTTTGTTAACAAACAACTTAGTGAGTTTCATGAAAGTATTGGAATCAGTCATCAAGAAAGTGTTCCTCGAACTCCTCAACAAAACGGTGTAGTTGAAAGACGAAATCGAACTCTTGTGGAAGCTGCAAGGACAATGCTAATTTACTCAAAAGTTCCGTTGTTTCTCTGGGGTGAAGCTATCGCCACTGCATGCTACACCCAAAATCGATCCCTAATTCACACTGCTCATGGAAAAACTCCATATGAACTTGTACACAATAGAAAACCTAATCTTTCATTCCTTCGTGTGTTCGGTGCATTGTGTTATCCAACTAATGAGGGCCAAGATTTAGGCAAACTTAAAGCTAAAGCAGACATTGGAGTGTTTGTAGGATATGCACCAAACAGAAAAGGATACCGAATCTACAACAAGAGAACCCGAAATATCATGGAAACAATTCACGTTACGTTTGATGAGCTGACAGGTCAAATGGCTCCTAGACAATCCAGTTCAGGACCCGTACTTCAAAACAGTCCCATTGGTTCATCCCTTGTTCCAAACTCTTCTCAAGAAACTCCATATGTACCTCCATCTGAAGATGATTTAAAGAAATTGTTTGATCCTATGTTTGATGAACAGTATGAGCCAAGTGCTAATGAACTGACGATTCCTACAACAGAGGTTGCTCATATTCCTGTGAATGAAGTCAATCCTTCAGTCTCAATATCATTAAGCCAAGAAGCGCCTGCTGCTGATCACTCCATCTCATCGACAAATCATCAATCTTCGAATGTACATCATGGAACTGTTTCTGGCATCAATGATGAAGACAATCCCTTTGCTACTCCTGAATCTTCATCAGAACCATCTTCTTCAGAAGACATCGACTCTGCTACGTCAGTCTCCCAACAACTGCCACATGAACACCTCAGAAAATGGACTCATGATCATCCATTAGACAACATCATTGGAAATCCCTCTCGTCCAGTATCAACACGAAAACAACTTGCAACCGATGCCTTATGGTGCTTCTTCAACTCCGTACTCTCTAAGATCGAACCAAAAGATGTTAAAACCGCCATGAATGAAGATAGCTGGTTCAATGCCATGCAAGAAGAAATTCATGAGTTTGATCGACTTGATGTATGGGAGTTAGTACCTGCTCCATATTGTGCTATGATTATTGCTCTAAAATGGATCTTCAAAGTGAAACTTGATGAGCATGGTGATGTGTTGAAGAACAAGGATCGATTATTTGCTAAAGGATACCGTCAAGAGGAGGGTATAGACTTTGAAGAATCTTTTGCTCCTGTTGCTCGAATCGAGGCAATCAGAATCTTTTTGGCTAATGCTGCTAGTAAGAACATGGTAGTCTATCAAATGGATGTGAAGACGGCATTCCTGAACGGAGATCTTAAAGAAGACGTCTATGTCAGCCAACCTGAAGGCTTTGTGAATCCTGAGCACCCTACCCACGTTTATCGTTTGAAGAAGGCTCTTTACGGTTTAAAGCAAGCTCCAAGGGCATGGTATGATACACTATCAAAGTTTTTTCTATCTACCGGATTCAGCAAAGGAGTAGTTGATCCAACATTGTTCACCAGAAAGTCAGGCAAACATTTAATTCATGTTCAAATTTATGTTGATGATATTATTTTTGCCTCGACTGACCCCAATGAGTGTGACCGTTTTTCAAATGAAATGAGTTCAAAATTCCAAATGTCAATGATGGGACAAATGTCATTTTTCTTGGGAATACAAATTTCACAAAGTCCCTGAGGCATCTTCATAAATCAATCTAAATATGCAAATGAGATTTTAAAGAAATTTGGATTTGATTCAAGTGACCCTGTTGACACTCCCATGATTGAATGAACTAAACTAGATGAGGACCTCTCAGGGATCATGGTAGACCAAACAAAATATCGTAGTATGATTGGATCTCTGATGTACCTCACAGCTAGTAGACCAGACATCTTGTTCGTTGTTTGCATGTGTGCTAGATACCAGGCTAAGCCTACTAAAAAGCACCTTGAAGCGGTTAAACGGGTCTTTCGGTATCTCCAAGGAACCATCAATATGGGACTTTGGTACCCGAAAGACACCAGTATGTCACTAACAGCATATGCAGATGCAGATCATGCAGGGTGTCAAGATACTCGTCGAAGTACGTCC